>CM076579.1:654980225-655147348 GCA_034641835.2 Pinus albicaulis | reverse complement strand
TTTGTGTTGAGATTGCAACAAGATGATGAGCTTAGTGGAAAGAAGTCGCCTTCACTAAGTGGGCCCGCAGGCTATTTTTGGCGCAAGTCTATTTTTAGACATGTCGATCATATTCTATGAGTTGCATGATGCTATTTGTTGATGGTTGGTCAAGTCGAAAAAAATAGATGGACCTCTACTTTTAGACATACTGGGCAGAGTCTATTTTTAGACTGCCAGTCTAAAAATAGATCAGTCGAATATTATTAGCTCTTAATAATATTTGGACTATAAACAATATCTTATCCTCTTGCAGCACTTTAGTTCGAGCTACAGATGTGGCACATGCAGCTGACAGAAGGAATTACGTTATTCCTAGGGTTTAGTTGAGCTATTGCATGGTTGACTTCAGTTAGAACTCATGTGGCAGAGTTTGGTGGAGTTGATGAGACAGTTGATGGAGTTGTGTTGTTTAACTTAGTTGAACTAGTTGTATTTAGTCTAACTGATAAATACACTAGTGATGAGTGGTGTGAATTAATTATTAATTAATTCACTAATTATTAACTCATAAATCAACTAAAGAATACATCAATTAACTATAGTGCATGGATAGTTGGAGGAGACCGGTGAAGGAGTAGAGTGAAGAGCGAGTGTATTTATCGGTTGTGACTATCTTGTTGCATGATTTGCAACAACCCGGTGATTGAAGTGCCAATGAGGATTGTGCCAAAACCAAAGGCTAGACCAATTTGGGATTCATTGAGCCATTCTTTAGCGGTGATTGCAGCATTTATTTCATCCTCGAGGTGGCGAGGGTAGAGGGTGTGATTTGCTAGATCGGGCTTGATTAGTGTGTAGCAATTGGAGATTGTACCGAGAGCTTGTGAGGAGATTTGTATGATGATTGTTACATGATCTCTATGACATATAATATACAGATAGTTGGGGGTTTTCAGCTTTAAGCTTTCCCATAAAATACTATGTTCATATGTGTGATTGTTTATGGTTTTAATGTGCACATGCGATTGTTTTTATTTGTGCAATTAATGATCAATGGTAGAAGAGATTATGTATTGTGCATGAAGTTAAAATAGTGTGTGATAAGGAGAATATCGGTGAAATAATATGTCAGTTATTCAAATTTCTACCTTAATTATCGAGCCATATTGATCATTGGAGCAATTGCAAAACATTAAGCGGTTGAGTTTTGTGCTGGTGGAATTCGAATTTGCAGCAGTGTTTTCTGGGTGTCAAAGTTGAGATGTCTTTCAGCAGATTGCGATTGGAGTATTCCCTTGAGGGCAGCTCGAATTATATTGCATGGAAGGACAGGATGGAGGTGGTGCTAGATGACAATGGGTTGAAGGAGTTCATAGATGCTGAAGTCCCAAAGCCTACTTCTACTGATACTGCCGTACTTGACGCATGGCAAAAGAAGACAGCAAAGTGTCGAAGGATTCTGTTGGAGGGTGTGAAGGATCACATAGTGTCCAGCCTTCATGGTAAGGCTTCTCCATTCTTGATGTGGAAAGCCTTGACAGATTTATTCCAAAGCAAGAGTGACCAGAGGAAGTTGGAGCTCAAGGATAGACTCAGAAACATAAAGATGGAGAAAGGCGATAGTATGCCCAAGTACCTCACGAAGTTCATCCAATGCAAGGATGAGCTGGGAAGTGTGGGGGTGACTGTTGATGATGAGGACTTGGTGAGCTTGGCTCTCCTAGGGCTTCCGAAGAGTTGGCATACCTATCGGGACTCTGTCCCGATGAGTCGGGAGAAATTGCCGGGATGGGAGCGAATTTGAGTCGATATTGTGCAAGAGGGAATGGAGTGAGTACGGACGGATCTTCATCAGAGAACTCAAATGAAGAAAGTGCCCTTTTGGAAATTTGCTTCTAAAGAAAGGAAGGGGAAGAGCAAGAAGAATTCTTCTCAATGCAGTGTGAAAGGCACCTAGGCAAAGCAAGGGACATGTCAATTGAAGTGCTTTCAACATCCTGCTGGACATTTAGCCACTAATTGTCCTAGGAAAAAGAAAAATAAGTATCTTTAGCTGGATGCGAGTGGAGGGCTATAACCTTGCAGTTTGAGCTAGATTTTTCTTGATACATGCTTTGTCTCAAGTATGATGGGTTTAGTGTGGTTTCTTGACAGTGGTGCGTCTTTCCATATGACCAGAGACAAAGATTTGTTTACTGATCTGGATGAGAAGGATCTTGGAGTGCACATCGAGATGGGAAATGATGGTAGATACAGTGCGACCGGTATCGGTACCATTTCCTTTGAGAGGAAGTCTGGTAAACCCTTCATATTAAAGGATGTCATGCATGTTCCAAGATTGAAGAAGAATCTTATCTCTGTGGTGATGTTGGAAGACAAGGGATATGATGTTGTCTTTAGCGAGGGAAAGGCTTTCATGTGTAGTAAGGCAATTGGTGAAACCCGAAGGATAGGGGTTTGAGTTAAGAACCTTTATCAATGAAGTAGATGGGCAACGCGGCAATGATGGAGCAAGGCAGAAGGAGTGGTGAGCCAGGATGATGGCGAGCTATGGCACCAGAGATTGGGCCACCTTCACCATGGAGCTTTGAAGATACTGCAGTAGATTTCTACTGGGATTCCTAAGGGTACTCTTGCACAGTCAGATCAGTGCAAGGGATGTACCTTGGGAAAATTTTTGAAAGCCACCTTTCACAAGAAGGATAGTCGCGCCACGACGATCCTTGAGAGAATTCACACAGACGTGTGTGGACCTTTCTCAGTAGCTTCGACAGCAGAGCATAGGTACTATGTGATATTTGTTGATGATTTTTCTCGGAAGTGTTGGATCTTCTTCATGCAGAAGAAGAGCGATACATACTCAAAGTTCTGTGAGTTCAAGGCATTGGTTGAGAAATAATCGGGGAATCAGGTGAAGGCTCTTAGGAGCGACAATTGTGGTGAATTCATCTCTGGCGAATTTAAGGAATTTCACAGCGCAGAAGGAATTCAAAGAGAGCTCATAGCACCTCATAATCCACAGCAGAATGGGGTTGCTGAGTGAAAGAAAAGAACGATCGTGGGTGTTGCACAGGCGATGTTGCATGATCAGGGCCTTCCCATACACCTGTGGGCTGAGGCATGCAATACTACAGTATATGTGCAGAATCGTTGTCCTCACATGATACTTGGCATGAGTACACCCAAGGAGGCGTTTTCTGGTAAGAAGCCTGATATTTACCATTTGAAGATTTTTGGTTCACTTGTTTACATTCATGTGACTAAGGATGCCAGGAAGAAGCTAGAGTCGACCACAGAGGTTGGGATATTTGTGGGGTACACTGATACACCCCACAATTATCATGTGTATTTGCCAGATAGTCACAAGACTGTTGTGCGATGGGATATCAAATTTCATGAGGAGAAAGCCATGAAGTGTTTGCTTGAGAGGGAGCCACACTTGCATGCAGATGAGGAGCTATTAGCTCCTAAGGATGAGCCTCAGGATGTGGATTAGCCACAAGAGGAGGTTCATGGAGTGGAAGAGACCACTCATGCAGCGCCAACCATCAGAGGGCGGAAGCGCACTACAGACGATGATCGACTGGCTCAAGATGCAGAGAGGATTGTAGGAGCACCTACATCACAGCGCAGACAGAGATAATCACCTGATCGGTACACTGGATACATGGCTCTTATGAGCAAGTGTATCGTGACAGAGCCATCCTCTTTCGAGGAAGCTATGGAGGATCCCACATGGATGGATGCCATGGTGGAAGAGTATGATTCGATTGTCAGAAACAGTGCATGGGAGATTGTCCCAAGGCCGAAAGGGAAATCAGTGGTGGGTTCGAGATGGATCTACAAAGTGAGGCAAGCAGTTGACGAGAGTGTGGAGAAGTACAAGGCAAGACTTTTTGATCGAGGCTTCTCACAGATTGAGGGAATCAATTATGAGGAAACCTTTGCACCTGTTGCAAGGTATTCTTCCATACAGACGATTCTTGCTCTCTCAGCACAGATGGGGTGGCACATTCATCAGATGGATGTGAAGACTGCATTCCTCAATGGAGTGATTGAGGAGGAGGTGTACATAGAGCAGCCCGAAGGTTTTGAGATCTTCAGCAGCGAGTCGCATGTGTGCAGGCTCAAGATATCACTGTATGGGTTGAAATAAGCACCTCGTGCTTGGTACACACGGATAGACAGTTATTTCACGGGACTTGGATTCTCCAAGAGCGAGGCAGATCTGAACCTATACCAGATTGTGGTGGAGGGTAAGTTGCTTATCATTGTACTTTATGTAGATGATTTGATATTGACCGGTAATGAACAGTTGATACTCTCATGCAAGGCTGATCTTGCAAAGGAGTTTGAGATGAAGGACTTGAGCCTCCTTCATTATTTCCTGGGATTGGAAATTTGCCAGCGCAGTGATGGACTGTTTGTGTCTCAAGGCAAGTATTCCCGGGAGATACTGGAGAAGTTCAACATGCATGGTTGCAAGCCTATCGACACTCCTCTTCCTGGTGGTTGGAGGAAAGAGGATGCTAAATCGACAGAGGTAGTGGATGCCACTGTTTATCGGCAGTTGGTGGGGTTGCTTATGTATCTGGTCAATACATGACCCGACATATGTTATGTTGTTAACCAGCTTTCACAAGCTATGGTTAAGCCTACCAAGCTCTATTGGAAGGCAGGCAAGCATGTATTGATATATCTCAGAGGCACATCGGGATATGGATTATGGTACAGACAGTCAGATGAGGTGAAGCTGTGTGGCTTCAAGGATGCAGATTAGGCAGGGAGCCCAATGGACAGAAAGAGCACATTTAGAGGGATTTTCAGTATCGGGTTGACAACAGTTTCTTGGTACAGCAGGAAGTAGAGATCTGTGGCACTTAGTTCAGCAGAGGCTGAGTATATGGCAGTGCGTTTGGCTGCATGCAAGGCTATATGGATGAAGAAGATCCTGGTCGGGTTGTTTGGTTCACACTTAGATCCTACTTTGATATATTGTGATAATCATAGTTGCATAAAACTCTCAATTAATCTAGTATTTAATGATAGATCTAAACACATTGACATCCGGTATTATCATATCAGAGATTGTGTGTAGCGGAAGATCATGTTACTTTCATACATTCCCACGGAGGATCAGGATGCTGATATCTTGACGAAGGTGCTCAACAGGAGAAAATTCGAATACCACAGGGGTAGGATAGGGGTGGCAGATAATTCTTATCTTGTTGAGAGGGAGTGTTGAGATTGCAACAAGATGATGAGCTTAGTGGAAAGAAGTCGCCTTCACTAAGTGGGCCCGTAGGCTATTTTTGGCACAAGTCTATTTTTAGACATGTCGATCATATTCTATGAGTTGCAGGATGCTATTTGTGGATGGTCGGTCAAGTCGGAAAAAATATAGGGACTTATGTTTTTAGACATATTGGGCGGAATCTATTTTTAGATTGCCAGTCTAAAAATAGATATGTTGAATATTATTAGCTCTTAATAATATTTGGACTATAAACATTATCTTATTCTCTTGGAGCACTTCAGTTAAGTGCACATATGTGGCAAAGGAGCTGACAGAAGGAATTACGCTATTCCTGAGGGTTAAGTGGAGCTATTGCATGGATACTTCAGTTAGAACTCATGTGACAAAGTTTGGTGGAGTTATTGAGGCAGTTGATGGAGTTGTGTTCTGTTTAACTGAGCTAAACATAGTTGAGCTAGTTGTATCTAGTCTAACTGATTGATACACTAGTGAGAGTGGTGTGAATTAATTATTAATTAATTCAATATTTATTAACTCATTAATCAACTAAAGAATACATCAGTTAACTACAGTGCATGGACAGTTTCAGTGGAGACCAGTGAAGAGGTAAGTGAAAGAGCAGTGTGACTATCAGTTGTGACTATACTGTTACATGATTTGCAAAAACCAGTGATTGGAGATGCCAATGAGGATTGCGTGAGTAAGGCTGGACCAATTCGAGTTCATTCAGAGCCAAACTTCAGCAGTTATTGCGTAGTAGAGGCAGGCTATCAGGTGGCAGAGATTGCAGCATGTGATTTGCTAGATCGGGCTTGATTAGTGTGTAGCAATTGGAGATTATACTGAGAGTTTGTGAGGAGCTTTGTATAATTATTGTTACATGATCTCTATGACATATAATATACAGATAGTTAGGGGTTTTCAGCTTTAAGCTTTCCCATAAAATACTGTGTTCATATGTGTGATTGTTTATGGTTTTAATGTGCGCGTGTGATTGTTTTTATTTCCACAATTAATGATCAATGGTAGAAGAGATTTTTTATTGTGCATGAAGTTAAAATAGTGTGTGATCAGGAGAATCTCGGTGAATAATATATCAGTTATTCAAATTTCTACACTCTGCCCCTAGTATTACCCTGGTCCAGAATAAAATCCATTCTATCCTGTTGCTCACTTATATCAGTTTCTGCTTCCTCTGAATCTTGTTCCCAGTCTGCAATTGTTACTTTGATATCCTCAAGGGTAGTATACTCATATGTATCAGCTAAATTTTCCATAGTATCCACATTAGATTTGCGCCCTTGTTTACGAGATGGAGGAGTGCTAGCAGCACTCTGCCCAGATTTTGTCCTAACCATGAATTCTGGAAACAGAGATTCATATAGGACATGAAAAAAAGTTCGACAAAGACTCTGTAAAGACGTGAATTGGGTGAAGGGAAGAATGTGCATAAGATGAAGATCTAACAGAGGATTAGCAGTAGAGCTATAGAGCCAGTATGAAGAACTAAGGCTATAGGCAGATTTGAAAATATGCAGCTGAATAGGAATCAAGTAGAACCAGAGAGAATTGAAACCGAATCGATTTAAGACTAAACCATTTTCTGAAGGCTGAGAGCGCAAATTATACAACTTAGACAGGTTTACAGTTTTGCTGAAGATTGAAGCGTTAGAGACATACAAATTCAGATAATGAGAAAACGGAGACGCATAATAAGTAGATATGCTGGAACCCCCATTCTGAAAAGCATTTTGTCTATCATATTGAAGAACAAAATATTCTTCAGGGCTTCGAAAACGAGGAATGACAGCTAAATTCGGAACAATGTCAATAACTTTGAGAAGATAAATAACTAGAAAAGCCATTGCGCAACTAGATTTCATTTTTTGGGCGCATAATTCGTATGTAAGAGAGCTTAGGAGAGAAGACTTAACATACCGGAGAACCCTGTAGCACTGTAAGGAGCGCTGACCAGAACCGACCACAGCCAAACACAGCAACCAAAACAGGAGAGGAATAAGAAAATTAGTTCGGAGGTTACCTTTACATAGCAAAGCCCGGCGCCAATAACCAAAATAACACCGCCTTTCAGACTTAATGCAAGGAGGACAGGTGACAAAATTCTTCATTCCCATCGGAGGTGGGAGAATAATACCATAACGAGAGGTCTGACAGGATATAAAAACTGGGAGTATATGCATAAATGCGAAGTACAAGCTGTCCCGTTAGACTGACAGGCACCCCGATCAGGGATTATCTTGCTCAAGGATTAGTTCCAGAGAATGAAGTTCAATATCCCATATTTTGTTGGAAGGGGTAATATCCAAAGGGCGATCAACATTATTACAGCCCCAATTAGCAAGGTAATCTGTAGCCTGATTACCTTTCCTAACAATATGAGAAGAAATCTTATATTGAATTTGATTAACCAGTAAAATAATTTCTTGAATTAAGGTTGTTGTTATCCAGCTTTTATTGATTTTCTCCCACTTTGTTCCTTGCTGAAGTTTCGATAAGGCTCCAATAACCATAGCAGAATCTCCCTCTATAATTAAGCACTGATAATTCTCCCTTCTAGTTATAATGAGACCTTGATTTAGTGTTGTCAGCTTCGCTTCATTATTGGTGGTATGTCCCAGATGCATAGCATAAACTCTATAAGCCCCTCAGTTTGAGTTACGAAATATTCCCCCAATTCCAGCTTGTCCTGGGTTGCCTTTTGAAGCACCATCAAAATTCAGTTTGAGAAAACCAACTTGTGGAGACTTCCATTTATCATATATCAGGTGCCTTGGAGGCCTAAATCTCCAAAGAGTAGGGGATAGCATATGAGGTTGTAAATTAAGACTTCTGAGAATTTGAGCTTCAATTCCTTCTACTTTCCAATCTTCCTCCATCCATTTTTCTATAAGTATTGTTTCTCTGATATTTTCAATAAGTTTTTCCCAGATAGTAGGAATGATTTGTTCCTCTTCGTGAAATATGTGGTGATTCTGTTCCTTCCAAATTCCCCAAAGTAAGAAGCCTATTGATAATTTCCAAGCCCTATTTAAGACAGCACATTTGTAACCTCCTTTGCTCCAGGTGAGCAAAGTTGCATTTATAGTGTTAGGATCTCTGTCCGTTTTTTCGAAAGTTTGTACCAAGCTGCTCCAGATAACCTCTACAATTTGGCATAAATTGAGGAGATGTTCTATTGTTTAATCTAACTTTTTGCACATGTAACATAAAGATGGCCCATTCATTTCTCTTTTCTGTAAATTATCCCAAGTCAAAACTTTTCGATGACTGAGGAGCCAAAGAAAATATTCAACTTTAGGCCAATGTTTCAGAGACTAAATTTTCTTCCAGATGGAGCGCCCATTGGGATTATTATTCTAGGATTGAATGTAATAGGATTCTTTGATAGTGAAAGTGCCATTAGTCTGGTATCCCCATCTTAAGGTATCACTGCCTGTATGAACTAAGATTTTCCTTGTTTGTAACTCCTTTTCTAGATTTTTCCATTAGAGAGTGTCTGGTGCTCCTAGCCAATATATTCTTACCTTCCATTTCCACCATTGACCCATCTGATGGGGAACCCAATAATAACTAATCAATCGATTTTGTGGGAGATTTGTAAATATAAATAGTTCAGCATGATCAAGGCGAGAAATTTTTTTTTCTCGCTGCTGCCATGAATCCTCCCAGAAAAGTGCTATGCAACCTTCCTTTACTTCCCAGAAACTGTGTTGTCGGATGAGTAATCGATTTTCTGCAGAAAGATTCCATATAAGAGACCCTTTTGGAACATAATCAATTTTTAATTTTCCAACAACTTATTGAGGCATGTCATATTTCTTTTCCCAAATTTGCTTCCATAAATCTTGTCCTCCTTGGAGCCATCGCCACCACAATTTGGCTCCCATTACTTGATTTAATATAAATGGATCATGAAGCCCAAGGCCTCCTGCTGATTTAGACTTGATTAATTTCTCCCATGACATGAGAGCCCATTTCCTGGTAGCATGAACTCCCTGCCAAAGAAACTTCTTAAACATATTAACCAACTGAGATGAAATACTCTGGGGAACAACTCGACCAGAAAGTTGATAAATGGGTATATATTGGAGAACATGTTTCAATAAAACCAATCGACTTGGTGCATTTAAGGCTCGAAAAGCCCAATTCTGTAGCTTCTTCTCTATTTTCGTGAGCAGTTCTCTCCAATCTGCTATTCTTAAAGTGGTTGTACTTAAAATTACTCCTAATTACTTCATAAGAAAGGAACCAATATTAAATCCCAGTAATCTTGCCAAGAAGACTTCAGATTCATTATTAACATTAAAAAAATATACATTTGATTTATCTTTATTTACCAGCATACCTGAAGCAGCCATAAAGTCATCTAAGATTTGTAAAATAGCTCTGATCTCTCGTACAAAAGCTTGACAAAATAACAAGATATCATCAACGAATTGTTGATGTGTCAGAGCAAGATGTGGTCCCCATAGCTTTAGCCCTTTGATTTTGCCTTCTGCTAATCTAGATTTGATTAATCTGCCTAAGCCTTCTGCTGCAATAATAAAAAGAAACAAAGACAGAGGGTCCCCTGTCGAAGACCTCTGGAGCTATTAAACGGTTGAGAGGGAATCCCATTGTGCATGATTGAGAAATTGGAGTTGAAATGAAGGAATAAATCCATTTCACCCATCTCTGATCAAAACCATAAGCTCTCAATATGGGTGTTAAATAAGGCCAATTTATTCTTTCATATGCTTTAGCTAGATCCAATTTTATTAGCATGCCTTTTGTTTTGGTTAATTTTAAAGAATGAATTGCTTCTTGAGCTGTTACTATACCATCAAGAATTTTCCTCCCAATCACGAAGCATGTTTTCTCCAGAGATATAAGAGAAGGAAGCAATGGTTTAAGCCTATTGACCATAATAGTAGAAAGAATTTTATAAATCACATTACAGAGGGATATTGGACGAAAGCATACTGGTCTGTCTGAATTTTCCTGTTTAGGTATGAGAGTAAGGAACGTAACATTAAGGGTAGGATAGACCTTACCATGCCTCCTTGATTCCTCAACCACCTCCTTAATATCCTATTCCATAAAATGCCAAGTAGCTTTAAAAAATTATGTTGTAGACCCATCCAGACCAAGAGCTTTATTCCTAGGCAGATGCATCACTGCTTCTTCAACTTCTTCCAGAGTAACCTCTCTCAACAAAGCTAAGTTCTGATCTCTGGTGGTGACATGTGGAATATGTTGAGTTATTTTGTCAATAGCCTCTGTTCTATTTGGTTCTGGTTCCGTTAGCACATTTTTGAAGTGATCAACCAGCTCTTTTTCCATATCCTCGTGATTAAATAATCTATTGCCATTATGATCTTTTAATGAGAAAATTCTATTATGTTGTCTTATTTGAATCATTGATTTGTGGAAGAAACTAGTGTTTCATTCCCCTTCTTTCAACCATTTTATGCGGGATTTCTGTTTCCATAGAATTTCTTCTTGTTTTCTGCGCTCTTCAAGTTGACTTAGGGTGTTTCCTTCTTCTATAATCAAAGCCTCTATTTGTCCATTCATGATTATTTGCTTCTGTAAATCTTTCATTTTCTCTTGCAAGCGAATCTTATCTTGATGAATATTACCAAAAATTTCTTTGTTCCATCTTTTAATTTCTGATTTTAAATGTTTCAATCTAAGTTGAAAGGAGTGCATCTTATTTCGTCCAGCAATTTGTGTGGACTCCCACCAATGTTTCGCTTTGTCTATAAATTGAGGGTCTCATAACCAAAAGAGTTCAAATCGAAAAGGTCTATTTTTAGGGACATCTTTGACATCTATATGAATTCTGAGTGGCCAATGATCTGAGCCCATTGTGGGGATAATATCAGCCTCATAATATACATCCAAACTGAGAAGATCTTCAGAAGCTAAAAAGCGATCCAGGCGGGAGGCTATGTGATGTCTTTCACCCTTTCTATTATTCCAAGTGTATTTCCCATTCATAGTTGGAATGTCCACCAGATGAAGATCCATGAGGATATCTCAAAACAAAGCCATCTCTGGATCCTTTCTTCTTATGCCTCCTTTTTTCATCTAAATTGAGAATCATATTAAAGTCACCACCCAAAAGCCAATAATGTTCTTGATGCAACGAGCTAAGTGTTCTAATATGTTGAATAAATTCCTCTCTCTCTCCCTGAATTGGAGGTCCATATACTGCGGAGATAAGAATATTTTCCTGCGAACCAATTTGACGAAATGTACCAGATAGAATTCTGGGGAAAGCTAACCATCCTTGAACTTGTATGTCAGCTGTATTCCACAAAATAGTTATTCCTCCTGTTGTTCCTCGAGATTCAATTTCCATTACCTCTTAATGAGGTGTGAAATTATGAAGAATATTATCTAAATTTTGTCTTGAGATTTTAGTTTCCTGAAGTAACATAACTTGAGGTTTTTCAGATCTCAATCTCTCCTTTAAATATCTCTGCTTGCCTTTACTATTAAGGCCTCTAATATTCCAAGATTGGACTTTCATTGAGTAAATTTGGAAGTTGGTTGAAATACGTTGTTAACAGTACAATTTTACCTGTATTTATCAACATTTCTCCTACCAATTGGATGGATTCTTGCAAAGTTTGTCTTCCTCTTTTCTTAGGAGTTTTATGAGACGTGGGATTTTTTGCTTCTTTTTCTATAGCTTGAACTTCTTTATGTACTTGCACTGTCAAGTAAGTTTCGAAGGTGTCTTTATATAATTGCTTCTGATCTTGTGGAATAAAGCGATCATCGACATTCCTCCATTCATTTAATAAAATTTTTAAGATCTTTTCCTCTGCACTTAATTCCTCCTTATTCTGTTCTACATCCATTGGTGTTTGTTCTGATCCCAAGGATTTCTCTGGTCCAGTATTATCCTCAATCGCTTTTCTTTTTTCGGACTGATTTTTTTTATTAATATTTTCTTGAATTGGACCTCCCACAGTTTCTTCAATAAGAATTGGTTCCGCAGTTGACTGTTCCCCTTCTTCTTGCAGTACCTCATATCGGTTTGCTGCCTATGTCACTACCTTTTTTTGTGAAGAAGTATTCTATTGGAAGCCAATGGATTTATTTGTTTTCTTTTTTCCTGTAACGATTGTGAAACCCTCGTCCATTTCATGAGCTTTTTCTGAAGGTGGAGGGGGTCGTGTTGCAGATTCATCAGGTGTATTCAAAGGGGCATGACTTATAAAAATTCCCATATTCATCACAGCGTTGACACCTGAAAGGGATTTGTTTGTAATTCAGAAGTTGGGGCCAGATTTTTCCTTCATACTCTAACTCTATCATTTCTGGAAGGGGCTCGAATATATTCATATATACACATATTCTTACGAAAGAAGTATACCTGCCCCTTCGAGTTGTCTCTGCTATTTTAACAAAATTTCCTAATGAGTTTCCTATGCCCTCCAGAATTGAAGGTGCCCAGAAATCTAATGGGAGTCCAAATAGGCAAACCCAAACAGGTGCTGCAAGAAATTGTTCCTGATCTAGGTTGTAACATTCCTCCCATTATCTAAGAAAAAACCCTGCATTGCTATGAAAATATGGACCCCCTTCAAATATACATTCTTTATCTAAAAGATTAGTAAATGTTATTGTAAAAAAACCTCTAGCACCTAGTTTCAGATCAATGTGACCTTTAGGCTGCCATTTTGAATGAATCCATTTTATTAAATCTTTTTCAGTTGGCCAAATACCTATGAACTTACAGATTAATGTGTGATCCTTCATATAACCTCTATATTCATTCAACTCTGTTGTAGGAATGGTGAAGCGTGGTTTCTTAACTGCTCTTGGCAAGCATTTCCCTTTGGATTTAGCCTGCCAATCAGTGCCCAAAACTGGAGTGGATCTCGGAGTTCCTCCTCGTTGCTGCTGCGAAGTGGATTGCTCACCAGTAACGACATTCCAGTAGGAGGGGGCTTCTCCCCCTCCAGACGTGGCTGCCATTACGAAACAGGGCAGATGACGCAAGTTACGAGGTTGATGCTATCAAAAAGATTCAAACCCTAGCCTACAACTATAAACTTTTCTTGGAGCTGCCTTCTCTCTCATTTGTTTCCGTGTGTTTAACTACTTCGTATATTAATTAAACTGCACCAAAAGAATAAATATGTATTTAATGTATATATCACATATGTATATAATATTTATAATAGTAATTAAGAATATAGTAGAGAGCTCTTAATTTATTTTATATATATATTATTTTGGAGTAACTCAATTAATAAGATGATTTTAATAATAATATGTTATACAACTAAAATGAGAAGTTCAAATTTCAGTATGACATATCCATGTACACATTTATTTAAAAGAAATAGAATATTATAAAATCACATATATTTGGACTAAAAAATTAATAAATTTACTAATTTATTGATTATCTTAAAGAGCTCTTTTGACCCAAAAAAACAAACCAAATGAAACTGGATAATTTTATCAAATTGTTTAGCCCCAACAAAAAAAAAATAAACATTGGAATTCACTAATGTATACTAATCATCATAGATCTATCTTAATTACAGATCTAAGTAGAGAGAGATTAAATTTCTTTAGGTGCAAACTTATTTTAGAGTGCAAAAAAAAAAGTATAAATTTTAAAAATAAGTCAATATTAATTCATATTAGATAAAAATAATAAAAATAATTTTCACCAATGTCAGCCAAATCATTAACTTAAATATTAAATCATATATAACTTGATTCTTTATATTATATATAAATTTTTAACCTTATTAATAGGCTAATATTAATTATTAAAATATAACTGTTTTGGTGATAGATCTCATGTAAAAACCTAAACATGTAAACGTAAATGTAATGTTTAAAATTTAACATTTTGGTCTCATTTAAAAATAAACCTAATTATTATTATGTATAAACATAATATAAATTTAAAATATAAAGAGGTTTATGATAAATAAATAAAAATATAAATAAATCAGAGATATGGTAAATAAATAAAATCTCCTTTTATACTTACCCCAAAGCTATGGTAAATAAATAAAGCCTCTTTTTATATTTACTCCATAAATCTCTTTACATTTACAAGAACTCAAAAATAGGTTTTATTTAGGTGAAGCCTATATGCCAAATACCATATTTATAAAAGACTTATGGTAAATAAATAAATGAATATAAAAGAGGTGTAAAGAGGCATGATAAATATAAAAAAACATATCAAATATCATTATAAATCAACATCTAATTATATATAAATCGTATGGGCCAAATACCATGGTAAATAAAAGAGGTATGGTAAATAAATAAAACATATTTTTATATTTACTCCATAAACCTCTTTATATTTACTAACACTCAAAAAAAAGGTTTTATTTAGGCCAAGGCTATGGGCCAAATTATTATTAATATCACCCCAAAAAAACATTATTAGCCCTAATTTTAATATTAAAAGATTAATATTATTATTATTATTATTATTATTATTAAATCTAATATTCATATTAATATTATTATAGTTAATAACTTTGAATTAATACAATATTAAATTTGTTATATTATAATATACATTAATATATCATGATATATATTAACTCTAGATATATATGGAAGGGAAGAAAAAATACATATAGTGATAGAGGTGGAGAGATAGGGGGCTGAGAAGGGATATATGGGGATAAACTCAAGGATAGGGAAGAGGAGGAAGGAAGAGAGAGAGGGAGAGGAGTGAGAGAGGTAGAAAAGGGTAAGAGAGGAAGAGGGAGACATAAATATTGAGGGGGGAGAGAGGAGGAGAGAGGGGAAGGGATAGAGAGATGGATTTGGAGGGGGACAGAGGAAGGGAAGAAGAAATAAATAGAGAATGAGAAGTGGAGAGAGAGATAGGGAGTGACAAGGGAGATATGGAGAGAGATTTTGTATATTTATGGGTGAGATAAAGAGACAAATAAGGAGAGATAGAGAGAAGGGGGGGGGGGGAGGAGAAGGAGAGTGAAGGAGAAATTTAGGGATATAGAAACATAGTTTGAGACATAAAGAGAGAGTGATTGGGGGAATAGAAAGAGAGAGAGAGAGAGAGAGAGATGGTTGGATGGAAAATAAATAGAGACAGAAAGAGAGATAGAGAGAGGGAGAGATAGGAAGGATGAAATAGATAACTTGAGAGAGAGGAAGAGAGTGATGGGGGAAGAGAGAGGATTGGAGAGAAAAGAGAGAGAGGGAGAGAGAGATATGGGGAAGAGACGAGGAGGTAAGAGAGGAAGGAAGAGATAGAGGAGGAGAGAGGGAGGGATAGAGAGATGGGGTTGGAGGTTGAGAGAGGGAGGGAAGAAGAAATACATAGAGGGTGAGAAGTGGAGAGAGAGAGAGAGAGGGAATGACAAGAGAGAAATAGAGAGAGTGTGTGTATGTTTTGGGGTGAGATAAAGACAAAAAGAAAGAAAGATGGAGGGAATGGGGGGAGAAGGAGAGAGGGAGGGATACAATAATATATTTGGAGGGTGAAGAGACGGAGAGAGAGGGAGAGAGAGAGATATAGACATGGGAGAGAAAGGGAGAGAGGGGAAGGAAGATAGATATGATGTGAGAGAGTGGAGAGAGGGAGGGAAAGAGAGATGGAGTTGGAGGGGGGAGAGAGGGAAGATGATTTATTCCACTAGATGCATTGATTTCATTGTGGATGGTGATTTATAATCCTATTTGATTTCTTGCACTATATGCATTGGTTTTAGTGTAAATGTTGAGAGAGAGAGAGAGAGAGAGAGAACAAGAGCAATGGTGGAAGAAAGAGGATTTGACGGCAGGGAGAGAGAGAGAGAGAGAGAGAGAGAGAGAGAGAGAGAGAGAGAACAAGAGCGATGGTGGAAGAAAGAGGATTTGAGGGTAAAGAGATAGAGAGAGAGAGAGGATTGGATGGTAGAGAGAGAGGGAGAGAGAGGGAGAGAGAGGAAGGACAAGAGAGAGGACTTGAGAGATAGGAAGAGAGTGATGGGGGAAGAGAGAAAATTAGAGGTAAAAGAGAAAGAGAGAGAGGGAGAGAGGGAGAGAGAGAGAGAGAGAAGGACAGAGAGGAAGGATGAGGGAGAGTAGGAGAGAGGGAGGAAGATATAAGGATAGATGGAGGGATATAGAGATAGATTTGGAAGGGGAGAGAGGGAGGGAAGAAGAAATAAATAGGGAGTGAGAAGTGGAGAGACAGATTACGTGACAAGGGAGAGATGGAGAGAGAGTATGTATGTTTTGGGATGAGATAAACAAACATAGAAGGAGACATGGAGAGAAGGGAGGAGAGAATGAGAGAGGGTGGGATATAGTAATAGAATTGGAGTATGAAGAGAGATAGAGAGATAGACACGCTAGAGAGAAATGGAGAGAGAGGAAGGAAGAGGGAGGATGCGAAAGAGTGGAGAGAGGGAGGGAAAGAGAGATTTAGTTCGAGGGGGGAGAGAGGGAAGAATATTTCTTGCACTAGATGAATTGATTTCAGTGTAGATGGTGATTTCTAATCAATTTTGATTGCTTGCACTAGATGCATTGATTTTAGTGTAGATGTTGACTTCTATATTTAATTGCTTGCAATAGATGCATTGATTTCAATATAGATTATTTCTAATCCTATATGATTGCTCGCACTAAATGCATTGATTTCAGTGTAGACGGTGATTTCTTATCCTATTTGATTTCATGCACTAGATGCATTGATTTTAGTGTAGATGTTGATTTCTAATTATATTTGACTTCTTGCACTAAATCCATTGATTTCAATGTAGATGATTTCTAATCCTATTTGATTTCTTGCACTAAATGCATTGATTTCAGTGTAGATGGGGATTTATAATCCTATCTGATTGCTTGCACTAATGCATTGAATTTAGTGTCAATGTTGGTTTCTAATCTTATTTTCTTACTTGCACTAGATACATTGATTTTAGTGTAGATGTTTATTTCTAATCCTATTTGATTACCTCCATTAGATGCATTGATTTCAGTGTAGATGTTGTTTTCTAATCTTATTTGATTGTTTGCATTAGATGCATTGATTTTAGTGCAAAAGTTGATTTCTGATTTGATGTAGTTGGATGTACATTGATGGTACATTAATTTTAATGTGATTGGATTAACATTGTCCATTGATTTCAATGTAAGCACATAAAACTATTGACAATGTACATTGATTTTTGTGTTATATTAATTCAACCTATGAATATTAAAGAGCAAGAGAGACAATGTATGATGTTTAGAACATTAGTTTGAGCTAAATATTTAAATGGTTTAATGTATGATATTTAGAACACTAGTTCGAGTTAGATATTTAAATGGTTTATGATTTCAACTTTCCTTTTCATATAATAGATATGAAAAGATAACAAAAATAACAAAGGTGACAATAAGAATAATAAAAGAAAATAATTTGAGATTGATCACAATGAAGAATATTTGTAATTGGTTGCATTCTTATTATTCACATTTTCTATCATTCAACACTATTACATTGTTAATTTTAATTCAAAATTTTTATTTCAACATTTTTTATCATTAAATTTATTAACAATATTTATTGCTTATTTTTCATCATTAAAAAAGAAAATTTTAAAATTAAAATGAGGAGATAAATATTAGACATATGTAGCATATATAAAATGATTATATTTGTATTAGATGTATTTACATATTATTGATAAAATATATTTTCCTTGGCCACACATGAGTGAAACCACCCTAGATCCATCTTAACTCTGGATCTATCAAGACTTAAACCACCCTAGATCTATCTTAACTCCATATCTATAACCGCCGAGAGGGATCAAATATCTCCAGGTGCAAACCGTTCCTCACATTTTGCACTCAAAAAATGTTTGCACCTATAGATCCGGAGTTAAGATGGATCTAGGTTGGTTCTATAAGACATTAAAATATATTTTTTAAACATGTTTTTTTCTATACATAGATATATATGAAGTTGAAATCAAGTGTTAAAATAATTTTGAAAAATATAAAGTTTAAACATCTTACTCACATATTTTTTTACTTCTAATTATTTTACATGAAATTATATCTGGTCTTGGTCAACGTTGCTTTTCTATTTAGAAAATGTTTTATTTTTATATTAAGAGGGACAGACATACTTACACATTGCCTTCATATTGGACTCTAGAATGAGAATGAGCCTCCTCTTAGCTCAATAATGTTTCTAATTAAACAAATCAAACACGTCTTCACTTTTGTGTTTTACTATATGTAATGTTATATTTTATTAAGTTATTTTATTTATTTTTAACTTTAAAAGGAACACATGTCAACTCCAAATTAAACACAAACATATATGGGCATTTCTCTCATATTAAATTGGATACTAAACCTCTCAAATTAGTCATGGCTAAAAATGTATGCTGCTCTGCCCACAATTATTTTAAATATACAACTAATTTCAATATGTTTAGTGTTGTAATATGTTTAGTGTTGAAATACAGTTGCATCCATTACCAGATAAATTACTCCAACGGCAATGCTGTTAAATAATGGTCGTTGGAGTACTGGAACATAAAGGAAAATGCAATCAAAAAGTTTTTCATTTTTATATAATATAAAACGGACAGATTAAGAAAACACAAATAATCCTCTGCTCTCACATTCAATTGCAAGTAATAGACACCACCCCAATGTTGAGTGTTGAGATACAGTTGCAGTAGTGGTAATGGAAGATAAAATGCAATCAAACATTTTTATACCACTGATTAAGAAACACAAATAATCCGCTGATCTCATATGTAACGACCTATAATGTATGAGCAAACCCTTAAAAATCTAAAAATTCAAAGCAAGAACATTGTATCAAAACTCCCAACAATAGCTTAGTTTAAGAATCCAATGAAGTCGTGATAATTAATCTTCAGGTAAGGCTTCCAGCGATGGCCACCATGAAGATACCTGCTTATCGTCCCTGTAAGTTACACGAACTCTATGGCTCCGATTGGATCCTTGGACCTCCTCCACTTTTTGGCCTAGAAACGAGCATATAGACTCCTGGCTGTGGCCCTGAGAGAGCAATTCGTTATACTCCTTCGTCGATACCAAGATCTTGACACGCTGAACAACTTTTTCTTTAGCAATTGCATTTGCATTGGAATCCTTGGCCTCTTCAGATTCTGAAGCTCTCTGCAATACAACAAGTTCGTCGGCGCCTGTAATTGGATGCACCGACTTCCTGCTCGACCTTCTGCTCGTTCTCCTTATCTGATTCTTTCCATCAACAACAGTTAGACAATTTCCCATGGTCGATATTGGACGTATACTCCTTGTTGCGACTGCGGCTTACTTGCCTTATAGATTGAAAGAAAGATTCGGCCAGATAATCCAGCACATGGAGGTCACTGTCAACCCATCATCAATAATAATGAATCTGTTTGTCTAATGCCGTACGATCCGTGTTTGGCAGCTATTAAAGTTGACGTCAGATCTGACGCGACGCGGCCAGCGGCTCGTGGCAGCTTCTGGCGACGATCGTGATAGTAAACGCACAGGTTGATGTTAGATCTGACGCGACGCGGCCAGCAGCTCGTGGCAGCTTCCGGCGACGTCCGTGAAAGTGAACGCACAGATTGACACGAGAGGCCAGCCTTATTTTGTGGTTTATTGTGTGGTTGGGCATATAATACTCACTGCTCGTTCGATTTAAACGTATTTAAATTTAATGGTGGCAGTGTAAGCCCCGCTGTATTTAATAGCCAATAGATCAAGAAATAACTTTTACAGAGAATAGTAGTAAAAATTTGGACACGTAAATTGGAGAGGGAGAAATTTTGGGAATGGTAGTAAACAAGTACTATAGTTGTATCACATTATGAAAAGAGATGAAAAGAGAAAAGTAAGGAGGATACAAATTTGTTTGGAGAATAGTAGAAAAATAATGGAAAATAGCCATAAAAATAAATTTTTATTATTCAAATACTTATTATATTTTTTGAAATAAAATTTGGGTGAAAATTAATTTTATATTATTTAAATATTTATTAGATTTTTTGAAAAAAGAAATTGAGCGAAAAATAATTTAACTAGCTAAATTGAGGCTTGGGCGTACAAAGCCCATTCAAAGATATTTGAAACTAGTTGTCTTTAGTGCGATTTTTTGAAGGTTTTTTCGGTGAATTTTTCGGGTGTAATTTCACTAAAATCCAATAGGAATTCATTCAAAATAGAAGTTTGATGGGTAACCTTGCACAATCAAAGTGCCCTAACTTCTCTGAAATCCTGCAGGATTCATTCAAAATAGAAGTTTGATGGGTAACCTTGTACAATCAAAGTGCCCTAACTTCTCTAAATTCCGGCAGGAATTCATTCAAAATAGAAGTTTGATGGGTAAACTTGCACAATCGAAGTGCCCTAAGGGTTTTTAGGGTGTTGAATCCATATATACAACAGAAAAATGAGTTTAAATAACAGAAATCAAAATTTCAAAACTCCAAAAAGTAGCACTAAAGACAACTCCTATTTGAAATCTAGCCATGAAAGTATTTCATCTCAATTCTGATAATTAATTAGTGCAGTTATATAAATTAAATGGTTGGTAGACAAACAACATGCATCAATAAACAACAAACCATTTACTGGATAATATATATCAAATATTAATATTTTAAAATTTATAAAAAATAATTAAATTATTATTATTATTATGAGATATTATTTTTTGTGATTCAACTGTGTTACTTAAGTCATTTATCTATGACCATTTCCATGATTGTCTATGATCACCATTTCCACGAGAATTTAGCTAGATTTCGAAACCTAAAACTCCAAGTGAAATTATATAAATTAAATGGTTGGTAGACAAACAATATGCATCAATAAACATCAAACCATTTAATGGATAATATATATCAAATGTTAAGATTTTAAAAATCATAAAAATTAATTAAATTATTATTATTATGAAATATTATTTTTTAAGATTTAAAAAATCATAAAAATTAATTAAATTATTATTATTATTAGATATTATTTTTTGGGATTCAACTGTGTTATTTAAATCATTGATTTATGACCATTTCCATGACTATCTATGACCATTTCCACGAGAGGTAGTTGTAACTAACTAATTTCTCATGATTTTTTAACAGTCCACTTAGCAAAAGGCATAAAAAATATTTTGTGCATATTCCATCCCAAGGGATAACTCAGGCCAAAGAATGTTGAGAGAATTGAATCCAGGAATATCTACCTTGTTTTTCTATGTTACAATTTGTTACTATGTCGTGGACTATCAATACATATGCTCAAAAAAACAAAAACTCTATCATATGACATTTGTTTATATGATATTTTTTTTAATTAATCATTTTAGTTAAAAGGAAAAAAATGACATAACTATTTTGGAGATAAATCTCAACCTTTGATTTGTGAATACGATTAAAAGTATTCTAGAATATTCTATGGAGATTAAATTCATATCCACTACCTAATAATTATTGATAATTAAATTAAATTTTTGAAGGTTTTTTCTAAAATAAATATGTTTACAGAAAGATTCTTAACATGTAAATAGGTTTTGTTACAATACCATAAATCAATATTATGACTTATCAATACTACATGTACAAAAAAACGTAATTCATTTCATATGATACTTATTTTTATGACAATTTTCTTAATTAATTAATTTAATTAAAAAATAAGAAAAAGCATAATATCTCTGTAAATAAATTTTATGACTTTTAAATACTATTAAAAATATTTTAAAATATTTTATAAAGATTAAATTTTTATCATTCATCTAATACTTAGTAACACTTAAATTAAAACTTATTCCAAAATAATAAGCATGCAATAAATACGCTTATTTATTTGTAATTACCAAAAATAAACCATAGCAACCACTTAATTTTCATAATTACCATAACTATCAATAAATACAGTTTCTTTTCCTCCATATAAAAATCTTAATTTCCATAATTACCTTAACTATCAATAAATACAATTTCTTTTCCTCCCTATAAAAATATTTTAATCTAATAAATAGAATTTTATGACCTATTACCTGTGCCGTGTGGTGCTTACTGTACAACACTTTTCCTTAATAGAAAGGAGACAGAAGAAACGGTGTTGACAGAAGAAGAAAAAAAAAAAAAAACATGCAAAAATCCCATTGAAGAGTATATTGCATTCAACGGTGGAGTACTAATACAATATTTTCTTATGAAAGGATGGAGAGGAGTCAGGTTATATGAAGGGAAGAGAGGGCGGTAGGAAAACCGTTTCTCCAATAGGTTAATGGGAAATATATTTACTGGAAAATTTCTCAAAGAGAGGCTCATATAATTGTAGATTGAAATACTTGTATTATGGTTTTCATAATGAGGCAAGAAATATATTTAGGAAAGAATATAATGCTATTTCGTCTTGTTCTAACCGAAATTGAATCATAGACATTATGATATTTTTTTTGGATATCACTCATCATTATTAGTTTTCATCCATGTGTTTATCCATGTGTTTAGGAAACTCAATCAAAAATCATAACAAAGATAAAAGGGTGATAATATTAATATAGAAATCCCAATAACGTAGTAGCCTTCAATTGGAAATCCTCACAGGCCAACCTTCAAATATGTTATGAGCACATTGTATTATATGTTTTGGAATTTTCTTAGTTTATTCTTCCAGAAAAACCAAAACCAAAAGCATATCAGTGCAAGGTGCTTTCTTGTGAAATCAATAAATTTGAGCTAAGAAAGTTATGTATGAGAAACAATTGTGTCTCAAAGAAGCGAATCAACAATTTCAATCGCAAGAAATTTCTCCATTGCTTGACTAGAAAAATCTAACCAACGTCTAACTGCACATGAAACGTCATGCTCTTGGCAGTGTTTCAACGATTCACCCAGTGATGCCAAGGCTCTTTCTCTTCTTTCTGCATTCTCTATTGTTTGTAGATGGCTTAATTTTTCTAGCAGAAAAATATGTGCAAGCTCCTCCAAAGATGCTTCAACCTATATCATAAGTGGAGCATACAAAGAAAATATGCATTAATCTCATTAAGTAAAATTTATTTACGAGAGTGGAGATGTAGAATAGGGTTAGTTGTAAGAGAGGAGTGGCTATAGTAAAACAAATGTATAATAAAATAAAAACTTAAGCAATAATAGTAAAGTTTATTTAGACAATGGTGATGTTGTAAAATAAGAAAGATGGAAATGACAGAGGGAACAAGTTGACGCAATTAGATCCAAAATGAAAGTTCTAAGACACTTAAAGTTGAAGTGTAGATACCCACTTCTTTCTATCACTCTTTAAATTTGAGCTTATAACCTTTATAACCATTAAACTTGTTCCGATTATACTTAATATCTTAACTAATTTATTTATTCTAGATTTTTTTTCCCATAAATTTTATCAAATACTTTATTATTCTACCATTTAAAAAAAAAAAAAAATCATAAAATTACAAATTTTAATAATCTAACATTAAATACTGAAAATAAATTTATTAAAAAACTGAAATTTTAGTATGCATTAAAGGATCGAAGATGTGAATTGTGACAACATGCATCTAGCCAACCAAATTACATCTACCATTGCAATTTTAGTTTTATGTCATGGTAGCTATATTACATATGCATGCATTCATATGAATTCTTATGAAATATAGTTTCTATCTTTCAACCTCAAGATATCGATTCCACACAAAATGGTAGAGAATAGTAAGACTCCTCGATTACAGAAAAAATGGTACAGAATGGTAAGACTCAACCAATTTTGAGATGAAAAGGATATATTGATAGAAATTTGAATAAAGAAAGTTTCACAATAATTTATTTTTTATAAAATTGTATTTATTTATTTATTATTATTGTTCATATGGTCAACAATTTAATATATTTGACAATTATAACCTAAATAAAATTCAGTACAAGAGGTTATAATAAAATTTAGAACAAGATTATGATCAACACCCATTTAAGATGTCTTTATTCGTCCTAATTTTCTCAGCCGACATGGTTTTATCTAATTGCCAGATAAAATTTTGCTACATTATGGTGGCTCATATCATTCATCTACGAGAATGGGGTTTTCCTTAATTTCCAAGCTCGTTTCATTTCATCAGTGTTGGGGAATCGACCCATCCATGTGCTTAATAGGGGCAACTTCATTGGATCTGTAGCTTAAATTTGTGGACGCTTTTTATAGGTACCCTGAGTGCGTCCTTGATAAGATAAGAAATAAGAATAAGTTAGCTCAACTTTCAATCGTTGTCTAAAATTTGTAAGCATCAGCTGAAATAAGCGAATGAAATGTGTGGATCTGCATAATTGAGTGGATGCAGTGATAAATCAAAGATGTGACAAGGTACTTGGGGATACAACTGTCAGATTTTCTGATAAATCCTAACACACAGTGAGGAATAAAATTTCCTATGTTAACATAGAGATTTTATAAAGAAAACTTGCAGATGGAGCAAAAAAAACATATACAATGTTTTTCATTAATAAAAAAAAAATGACTAATAAAAATCATCAGAACTGTTGTTCTGGTTTTTCAAATATGCTTGCTCCTCTACTCTGCATGCATCGTCACACAGCATTTCTCTGCTCACACAGTCTACACTCGTAAACAAAACACACACACACACACACACACACACACACACGCGCGTTTACAATACATATTTAAGATATTAACCTAAGTCTATAAACTTATATGAAATAAAAACTATATAAAAACAAAAAAAACATGTCCTGCAACATTTAACAAATCATAAAACAAAATAGCAATACAACGTTGCAATGCGATGGGTTTATCACATGGGTAATCGAGTCAGGTGACATCATCACCAGATGGTGTGATAGAATGAACGCGAAGAACTTGCGATAGTTTATTGCATCAAAAAACGTGCCCATTGACCGGGCATTCAAACAGTGCGATGGTGTGATATTGGTCGACAGGGGATGAGTTGGTAGTGGTGGGGTTGCGTTTATCGCGCGATCGCGAAGGGACGATGACGTCGACGAGAAAAATTGTGATAGGCGTTTGATTAGCCAGCGGACAATTGACGTGGTAGTGGCAGGGTCCACATGACGTGGAGTGGTTTGAATTTAAATGATATGGCACGACAGTAAAAGCAGTTGGTGCGAAGAGTTTAAGGTAGGGTTTGCGTGTGGTTCAGACCACGATTTTCAAATTAGAGAGGGCTACGGCCATGTAAAGAATTCAGCTTATTGCATGGGTTTTAAGCACAAAAATTCAATGCACAGGTTGAGTGCAAAACCAATAAACTTTGTTGTTGTTGTCTTTCAATTTTAAATCAAAATGACGTTTTTGTCCTGTTGTTTTAGGTTGCAGTTTGGGTCAATTTCCAACATTCCCCCTTAATCACAACTATCGCTATCTTGCATTCCTAGAAATTTTATGAGATAATTAAAACTTTTCTACCCCAATGGTTTTGTCAAAATATCGACAAACTGTTCTTCTGTTCTACAATGTTGTAAAACAACTTCTCCGTTGTTCACCAATTCTCTGATATAATGATACTTTGCATCAATGTGTTTTGTTGTTTTATGAAACATTGAATTCTTGGATAAAGCTATTGCTGAGCTATTATCACAATAAATTGTTGTGCCTTTTACTTGTTTATGGCACAAATCTCTTAACATTCTTCTCATCCATACTGCTTGACATGTTTCTGCTGTAGCTACCACATATTCTGTCTATGTTGTTGATAAAGCCACAATTTCCTATTTCTCAGAAGCCCATGAAATGGCTCCTCATCCCATATGAAAAACATATCCAGAGCTATTTTTCCTGTCATCTATACTTCCAGCCCAATCACTGACATTATATCCAATTAATTCAAAATTTTATGAAGAGGTGTATAAAATATCGTACCCCTGTGTTCCTTTCACATACCTTAGAATTCTTTTTGCTGCTTGCCAATGTGCCTCCTTTGGCCTCTCCATAAATCTGGAAATTAAACTCACAGCATGCATAATATCTGGCCTAATTGCAGTCAAATACATAAGGCTGCCAACTATGCTCTTTTACAAAATTAGATTCACATCCTTGTTGTTGTTTTCCTTTCACAATTCTAATCCCATCACTGTAAGAGTTATTGCTGCCTTGCAATCCTGCATGCTAAATGTTTCTAAAACTTCTTTCACATATTTTGCCTGAGAAATAAAAATTTTATTTTCATTTTTCTCTACTTCTATTCCTAAGAAGTATCTCAGCAATCCCATATCAATCATCTCAAATTCTTCTTTCATGATTGTTTTAAAATTTTCAATGAGGTAAGCATCATTACCTATGAATATCACATCATCAACATATAAAAAAACAATGAACATCTTACCATCCTTTTCTTTGATGTATAATGTGGGTTCTCCTTCACATTTATCAAATCGATTTTCCAGTAGATAGGGATCTATTCTACTGTACCATGATCTTGGTGCCTATTTCAGCCTATACAGAGCTTTCTTCAATTTGCATACCTTGTGCTCTTGGCCTTCTTTCTCATAGCCCAGAGTTTTTTCAACATAAACCTCTTCCATCAATACTCCATTTAGGAATGCTGATTTGACATCCATTTAGTAAAATTTCCACTTGTGTTGTGTTGTTATGGACAACACTGCTCTCACTATTTCCATTCTTGCAACTGGTGCAAAAGTTTCTTCATAATCTCTTCCTTGTTACTGCTTATAGCCTTTGACAACAAGTCTGGTCATGTGCTTTTCAATCTTACCTTCAACATTTCTTTTGGTCTTGTAAACCCATTTTACTCCAATCACTTCCTTACCTTTTGGGAGATCAACTAGTTCCCATGTATTATTATTCTCTATTGCATTAATCTCTTCATCCATAGCATCTATCAATTTCTTATCTTTTACTTCTTCTTCAAAATGAGTAGGATATTCTATATGGCAATACAATGCAAATATAGAGTTCATACCTTCATTGTTTGCCTCTTTCTCATAAATTTTATTTAAACTTCTGAATTTGGTTCTTCTTTCACTTCCTGAACTTGTGCTTGTGGAAGCACTCAAATCTGCTCCTTGTGTTGTGCTTGGAGAAACACTTTCATCACTTCTCAAGGGTGTTCTCATGCCTCCTTGAGGTGTTCCTTGTTGTGCTTGTGTTGGTGGAGGTGCTGCTGCTAATGAGGGATTTGTTCCTTCAATTTGTTCCTCATCATCTTCTTGAGACAAACAAGTTTTTACATTCATTGTTTTCTCAATGCTTCCATCCCAAGCTTCTTCCTCATTGAAGTGTACATCTTTGCTTATTATTAACTTCTTAGTATATGGGTTATACAATCTGTATGTCTTTGATTCATCACTATATCCAAAAAATATGCACTTCCCCCCCTAACTGTCCAACTTCTTCCTTAGCTGATCTAGAATATGTGCATAAGTGACACATCCAAATACTCTCATGTGGGTGACAAATTATTTTATGCCACTCCATGATTCTTTTGGAACGTTGTTCATCACACTCTTTGTTGTGCATCTATTCAAAACATATGTTGCACAATGTATAGCTTCAGTCCAATATTCATTTGACAAATGTTTTTCCTTCAACATGCTTCTTACCATATCTATGATGGTTATGTTTTCCTTTCAGTTACTCCATTTTTCTGTGGTGTATACCTTGCTGTAAATTTCTTATGAATTCCTTTTTCTCTGCAAAACAGAAGGAAATATTTGGAGATATATTCTCCTCCTCTATCAGTCCTCAAAACTTTTATATGTTGGCCACTTTGATTCTCAACAAGATTTTTAAAGTGGCAGAACTTCTCAAGCACTTCACTCTTCAAATTTAAGAAATATACCCATGTTTTTCTTATGTAATAATCAATAAAAATTAACATATAGTGGTTGCCTCCTAAAGATTTTGTTTGCATTGTCCACACAAATCTGAATGGACTATTTCTAAGGGTGCTTTTTCCCTTATGTTTTTTCCTGATGGAAAGCTTTCTTTGTGTTGTTTGCCCAAGCTGCAGCCTTCATAAAGACTGTTTGGCTTTTCAATCAATGGTAATCCCTTTACCATACATTTTTTGTGCAATAATTTAGGCCTCAAAGGCTGAGATCTCCAAATCTCAAATTCCATAGCCAGTTTTCATCTTTCACTTCCTTTGGAATGTTTCTTGTGTCACAGCTTCCATTGCAACTCTTTTCTTCAAATCTACTCTCATTTTGAGAGGAAACATATTGTTTCTTGTCATCTTCACTTGTGCAATGCATTGTTTGCTTGGTGGTTTATCCATGATAGTACATACAACATATTCAAAGAATACAATGTAGCCCTTTTGAATGAGTTGTCCAATGCTCAAAAAGTTACAATTCATACCAGGTACATAATATACATCCGATATGGATTTCCTTTATCCTTTCCTTGTCAAAACACTTATTCTGCATTTCCCCATGACAGAGACTTTGTTGTATGTTCCGACTGTTACTTGAGACTTCACATTTTCATCCAACATGGAGAACATAGAGATGTTTCCAGTCATATGGTTGCTACATCCTGAATCTAGAAACCATATATCTTCATTCTTTTCTTTAGCCATATTATATGCTAAAAACAAATTTTCTTGACTCTGAGTTTCTTTACTAAAGTTAGCACTGGGTCTATTACCCATGTCACTCTATTTCTTTCTACATTCATTGGCATAATGCCCATACTTTTTATAGTAATGACATTGGACTTGGGATTTATCATACCTTTGTATAGGTGCTTGATTTTGTGCTCCTTGTTGGTTTCTGCCTTAGCTTTGATTATTACTTTGGTTGCTGCCCCTTCCACTTGTACTTGCAGGGTTGTTTCTTCCTCCTCTATTCTGGCTTCTGCCTCTACCTTTTTCTTGGTAGTTTGATCTGCCTTGACCTCTTCCTCTTCCAAAAGACATTTGGGTCTTGAAGGCATGCTCTAAAGATGATTTTGTTGTTCTGTTCAGCCTTTCTTCATGTGTCATCAAGGATGCATGAAGCTCATCAATTGTAAATCTTGAGACATCCTTTGTCTCTTCAATAGTAGTGACTATCACATTGAATCTTAAGGGTAAACTTTTCAATATTTTCTCCACTATATTTCTCTCTTCACTAGTAAAAAATGGCTAAATTGTTACTAAAAAAACGACTAAAATTTGCATATAAACGACTATTTTTCGGTCGGTGACCAATAGTAGCTAATTTAAAGTATCTTATAACGCGACCGACTTTTGGTCATTTTTAGCTTAGTCATTAATTGGTTATCTCAATTTTGTTATCTAGTTGTATATTTGGTCATTGATTTGGTCATTGATTTAGTCACTGATTTGGTCACTAATTTAGTCATTCATTTGGTCTTTCATTTTGTCACTGATTTAGTCATTCATTTGGTCACTTATTTAGTCATTCATTTAGTCATTGATTTGGTCTTTGATTTGGTCATTAAATGTCACAATTAATGACCAAATATACAACAAAATATATTACTATATAATCACCCAAAAAAACCAATTAATGACCAAAGAATTATGACCAACATGTTGGTCATGTTATAAGATACTATAAATTAGCTACTAATAGTCATATATATGCAAACTTTAGTCATTGTTTAAAACCAATTAATGACCGAAGAAATGTGACTAAATTTTAGTCGTGTTATAAGATACTGTAAATTAGCTACTAATAGTCGTATATATGCAAAATTTATTCATCAATTGTAGTCACAAATTTATCATTTGCAGTAGCCATTTATTCATTATATAAACGACTAATTTAGTAGTTTATATTCATTTCATTAATAATCATTATAAATGACTAATTTAGTCGCATATTCATTTTATTTGCGTTCATTATTAATCAACATAAATTAATTTGTACGATTTAAAAAATGTCATACAATGTGCATATTCATCTAATATGAAAACACAAAGTCGCATATTTTAATTATAATACTAAACAACATCAAGTGCAACTATAAATAATTTCAACCATATAAATTATATTATATGAAATGTTAAAATATTACAATATGAGTTTACAACTTTATATTAGTTGAACTACAATTTACACATGAAATGATGTTTCACCACTTCAAAACATTATCGTTGTGTTGTCAAGGCATTACAGGTGAATTCATCAACTCTGAAGACTTGATCATCAGTCTTTATATGTGTGTCTTATGCGAGATATTGGTTCTAAGGGTATCACCAAACCAGTTCTCCTCTCTCTTTTTGCATTTGTCGCTCCAATGTTATTTCTCTTCTCTTTTTTCAATTCATGCTTCTTACCATCAATATTGATTTCATTTTCTGAAAACAAAAGAAAATACAATGCACTGTAAGAAATGAAAGACAATGAACACTAGAATATAACATAAATTAAACTATAAATCGTTTATACAACATATACCTTAACATCAACAATGTCAAAGCAATTTTCCTTCAACATCAATTTCTGCAAAATAAATGTCACGTTATTCTTTCCCATTTCTCAACATGCTACATACGATAAATTGAAAATCACATAAAACCAAGAGCAAACCCTTTTCTAACAAAAATAAACAAACAAACAGTGCCTCTAATAAAACTTCATTATAATATTAGCAAATGAAAAGAGAGCTAGTGGACCATTAATGTACCAAAGACTACATTGCTAGCATTGGCATACAATGTGTTTTGTCAATCCTCAATCTCTAGTGTAGTTGACAACTCACCTTCTCTTTCAAATTTTAGGCTGCTATGTACAGCTCCTTCAAGATATCTCAAATCAATGGTCTTACCTTCCATTCTTAAGCAAATATGTCGTCTCTTAGTTTCCTTTCCAACATTGTGTGACAAAGTCTAGTTACACAAGTGCATATACATATACAAGTTTTAAAAAGGGTTCACATACAAAACAATTTTTTTAGCTCAAGAATTAAAAAAAAAAAAAAAAAATTAACAGACAAAAATGACAGTCACTTGCAAGCAAAAACTCTCTTGGTATTGCACCTTTCATCTCTCAAATCAAATAAATTATTGAGAACCACAAAATTGCAAGCAAAAACAAGTATGTAATTCACTCCACATCCAACCATAAATAAGTTGTGGCCTACTACAGACATATAAATCGTAATGAACTCAACTTCCATGCAATGTAAATTTATAATAATCAAGAGATCATAAAGCATTCCCACCACTATGAGACGTATGAAATCAACATGGCAAGAAAATAGCTCATAAATTCTTCTCACTGTGAATCATAATAATTAATATAGCACGTCAAATGAATGAAACATAAGATGGGAGGAGGGAGGTATTTCATCAGCAATCAGCTATTTTAAAGTTAAAATTGATGCAATACTTATATTTGATTTTTGTTAAGCTTCCTAGCAGTGTATTTTAATCAATGATGTATTGCGTCATATGTCCTCTATGTATTTATAAATTTTAAAACAACAACATAGAAAATTCTAGAACCATACCTCTACTAAAGGCCCCACCCTATCTTTTGTGGAAGGTTCGGGCCTACTCTCACCAACCATTTGCCCAGGCCTTGAATGCAATGCACCCATCCCTACCAAGAAGACCACAAAAATCTGAAAATGAGAGACATAAACAACAAAATAGGTAAAAACAAACTTAAAATTCTCAATATTACACTGCTTGTTAAAGACAACTTCTTCTAATAAGTTTTAAGTCTCTTGAAGTTGCAAGTGTTTCCCATACATGGGATAAGTATTCTAACCTGACACATGGTACAAAGCCAATCGTCCCGAACTTGACTCTGTTGGAACTACAAGCATAGTATTTGAGTCATCTAACTTTTCAATGCGACCAACCTACATGGTTGTACCAGGAATCCCATCAGTGGCAGGTGTAGTGGGATGCAATTTTACACCCTCACTTTTATGCCCATTTTGGTCAGTTTCATGAACACCATCTCCCTTGATGGCACTCTCACCATTTTTCATTCCACCCCTAGCAGAGATTTATGTTCCCATTATTAAATTTTCCTCACCATTACTACCCAGAGTTTGTTGTTTCACATTAGTGATTGCAATATTAGCTCTATCACTGCCACTCTCCCCTATTATACTTGATGCACTACCTTTTTCAACAGAGTTATTCACTTTCACTGCCTCCTCTGTGTCCTGTACACCATGAGGTCGCAGAGGGGCACCATGAGCTAGATTTGGCATCATCATGAAAATCACCAGCTTCAGAAGCATTCTCACTATCCCCAGTCGATCTTTGAGGACTCTCTTCCCCCTCATCATCTGCATCAGTGTCATGTTCTCCTCCTGCCTCGGTACCACACTCAACCTCTTCATCTTCACGTCTATTCATATACTGTCTGTTTGCACCATTATCCTCCCATCTAGGCACAACATATGTACCAGACACTACATTTCTAGCATTGGCATACAATCTGTTTAGTCGATCCTCAGTCTCTAGTGTAGGTGACAACTCACCTTCTTCTCTTTCAACTGTCAAGTTGTTATGTACAACTCCTTCAAGATATCTCAGATCCATGGTCCCACCTTCCATTCTTAAGCCAATATGTCGTCTCTCAGTTTCTTGTCCAACATTGCGTGACAAAGTCTAGATACACAAGTGCATATACATATACAATTTTTAACAAGGGTTCACATACAGAACAATTTTTTTAGCTCACAGGAAACAAAATAAAATAAAATTAACAGACAAAAAAGACAGTGACTTGTAAGCAATAACTCTCTTGGTATTGCACCTTTCATCTCTCAAACCAAACAAATTATAGAGAACCACAAAATTGCAAGCAAAAATAAGTACATATTTCACTCCACATCCAACCATAAATATGTTGTGCCATACTACAGACATATCAATGATAATGAACTCAACTGCCATGCATTGTAAATTTATAACAATCAAGAGATCATAAATCATTCCCACCACTAAGAGACATATGAAATCAACATGAGAAGAGAATAGCTCATAATTTTTTTTCGCTATGAATCATCATAATTTATATAGCATGTCAAATCAATGAAACATAAGATGGGAGGAGGGAGGTATTTCACCAGCAAATAGTTGTGTTTTAGTTAAAACTAATGTAATACTTATATTTGATTTTTGTTAAGCTTCCTAGTGTATTTTAATCAATGATGTATTATGTCCTATGTCCTCTTTGTATTTATAATTTTAAAACAACGTAGACAATTCTAGAACCATACCTCTGCTAAAGGCCCCACCCTATCTTTTATGGAAGGCTCAGGCCCACTCTCACCAAACATTTGCCCAGGCCTTGAATGCAGTGCACCCGTCCCTACCAAGAAGACCATAATTATCTGAAAATGAGTGACATAAACAACATAATAGGTAAAATCAAACTTAAAATTATCTATATTACACTGCTTGTTAAAGCCAAATTCTTCTAATAAGTTTTAAGTCTCTTGAAGCTGTGAGTGTGTCCCATACATGGGATAAGTATTCTAACCTGACACATGGTACAAAGCCAATCATCCTGAACTTGAATCTGTTGGAACTACAATCATAGCATTTGAGCCATCCAAATTTTCAATGTGACCAACCTGCATGGCTGTACCAGGAGTATCATTAGCAGCAGGTGTAGTGGAATGCAAATTTCCACCCTCTTTTATGCCCATTTTGGCCAGTTTCATGAACACCATCTCCCTTGATAGCACTCTCACCATTTGTCATTCTACCCTTGGCAAAGATTGTTGTTCCCATTATTAAATTTTCCTCACCATTACCACCCAGAGTTTATTGTTTCACATTAAAGTGTTTGCAATATCAGCTCTAGCACTACCATCACTCTCCCCTATTATACTTGCTGCACTACCTTTTGCAATAGAGTTCTTCACTTTCACTGCCTCCTCTGTGTCCTCTGCACCATGAGGTTGCAGAGGAGCACCATGAGCTAGATTTTGCATCATCATCATGAAAATCACCAGCTTCAGAAGAATTCTCACTATCCTCAGTCGATCTTTAAGGACTCTCTTCCCCCTCATCATCTGCATCAGCATCATGTTCTCCTCCTACCTCAGCACCACACTCAACCTCTTCATCTTCACGTCTATTCCTATATTTCATGTTTGCACCATTATCCTCCCCTCTAGGCACAAAATCTGTACCAGACACTAAATTGCTAGCATTGGCACAAAATGTGTTTTGCCGATCCTCAGTCTCTAGTGTAGGTGACAACTCACCTTTTTATCTTTCAACTTTCAAGCTACTATGTACAACTCCTTCAAGATATCTCAAATCCATGGTCCTACCTTCCATTCTTAAGCCAATATGTCGTCTCTCAGTTTCCTATCCAACATTGTGTGACAAAGTCTAGTTACAGAAGTGCATATACATATACAAGTTTTAACAAGGGTTCACAATCACATACATAACAATTTTTTAAGCTCACGGGAAACAAAACAAAAAAAAAAAAAAAGTTAACAGACAAAAAAGATAGTGACTTGCAAGCAAGAACTCTCTTGGTATTGCACCTTTCATCTCTTAAACCAAATAAATTATAGAGAACCACAAAATTGGAAGCAAAAACATGTACATATTTCACTCCATGTCCAACTATAAATATTTTGTGGCATGCTACAAACATATAAATGCTAATGAACTCAACTGCCATGCATTGTAAATTTATAACAATCACTGTATTTGATGAGTGTGCAACATAGTATATCTGTTGTGTGCGCTGGAGAAGAACAATGGCCAAGAAGTCCAGGTAGAAACTAACAACAATTGCAAGCAAATAATGAAGGATTATAGTAATAATAGTAGAAATAGAACCATGGAAATCACCCTAAAAACACCCTAAACACTCAAATGCTTATCTTTTGAAGACTAGATGCTATCTCATTCCATTGTTTTGATTTCATATACATTGAATGATTCCACTTTCACCATATGCAAACGCTACTGATAGAAGAACAAGGGAACTTCACAGCTACAACTTTACCTATGGCCCAATTAGGTAACAAAAACTCAATCCTCTTTTGATCTTCTCAGAACACCTTAAACTACAATCCTAAAAAAGTGCAATTAGGTCAACCCGTAAGAAACAAGATATCACTTCCAGCAACTGTAGTCAAATTTTCCAACATTAATACCCTTAATAAGACATCTTTGGTATCAATTTTGGCAGCTGTAGTTTCCAGTCATTTATACCATTAGTAGGACATATTTAATTTTTGTAACAAGGATCCAAGTTTCTTATTCAGCCAAATTGTTTACAACAAGTTTAAAAAATCCATCCTTTCGCACAATCTCAAAGGAAAGAACTAGTCATCTTTGCAAATCATTTACATTCTAAAGTGTCATCAGCACATAACAATGAACCTCTTATGTCTACTATGGAAATCAAGAATGTCAATCTGAATCAATGATCCAAAAAATGAGGCACTCCAGATTTTTCAAGCAAGGGCATTAAGGTTTCTGTATGTTCTGAAAGCAAAAATAAAAAGCACAAGACTCCAAAAATATTTAAAATTATGTTTCGCTCATAATTATAAAAGGCTCCTAGAACATTTAAACTTTGCTTTGTTTATAACTAAAAGCCCCAAAATTCTGTGAGAAGGCCAAAATGTAATGCAGCATTGACTGTCCCATTCATAAATATTTTAAGAAAACACAGTATGCATAATCAAGGGGATGAGGGAGAATAGCGAGGAAGAACCGAATTTCAAACAAGGGACACACTTCTCCTAATAAGAAGTTGAAATTTAGAGAAATATAATGTGTGTCAAAAAGTATAATCCTTAATGTGCTTAACTTTGTGCAGAAGGATAATAATGCACATCAGGCTGTCGTCTAGTGGCAACTTGGAGCAGTTGTTCTGGCAATCCTCACAGGAATGCACCTCCCTTGCATGGGGTATGATGGATATGCCTATTAACCATGGACCTTGTGACAATTAATGATTGTATTTTTTAGGCCTTGAAGCAGATAATTGCAATAACTGTTGGCGAGGTACCAGCAACCCATTCTTTGCAAATGTGGAAGAGTTGGAGGGTTTATCATCCGTAAACACAAAGGTTCCCATTTAGAAAAGAGAAAAAAAAGGGGACTACCATGGAAATACGCCCCTTTTTCCAAAAGTCTTTGACAAACAAGCATGTATAGGGAGCTTCACTGCAAAGAACAGACTATGGTGCCAAGTCCGAGCAGTATCCATTCCACTAAAATGACAGGGGACTTGCACACAGTCCATCCTTTTGAACTCATGCAATAATGATGGGCCAATACAAGTGGGCAAGAAAAACGCAAGAATGGAACCCTTGTCAATGGCTAACCATCTGAACAACATCTATATTTTGCTCTGCGGGGATCATCCAGTTTAGCATTGGGTAGATGTAAATGTGATTTGGGCTGCAGGGCTAAAGAATGTCTATAAGATCGACCATGCTCTGCAGTCCCTCTGTTCTTTGAGTTATGAGACTGATAAATTTGATTACACCCATTGCAAATGCAATTATTGGGCTTCTCCCCATTTTCACATAAATATAGTATTCTTCCATCATACTTGTTTGTCCATGGAAGCTTCCCTGTAGAGGGCAGATCTGCCTATCTGTTCTATTGGAATCAGGCAGAAAACCCATCAAACCCTTATTCAAAACAATGTCACACATGGTAGCAAATGGTAGGATTTGCTGAACTTAGAATCGTGAATTTGTTCTTGTTCTAGCAGAAACAGATATTATTGGTGGTTTACTAAATGACAAGTTTTGTACTTGAATAATAAAGCAGGACACAGCCTATTAAGAAGACTAAGAAAAACTGATTTCCTGGATAGAAGCACTTATTTTGATGATAAGAAAGTGTTGTTGAGAATAGTATTGGTAAGATTGACAACAACCTTTGAAAGTGAAACAACAAAAATACTTCTTGGTGCTTAAAAGATTGCATTTTGATTTTCCTCGGATATTAAGTGCATCAAATGTGTATTTAGTTCTATTAAAGAAACCTTTTCAGGGAGGAAATAAAGGCTTTGATAGTTTTCTGTTATGATGCAACTTTGCTAATCTCATCTGAGATGGTGGATGTGTTTGTCATTTGTATTGTAGTTTGGAATATGGAATTGGATGTGTTTTTAGTCTACATTTGCTTGTGTTTAATATGTTGCCTGAGATGGAGCTTGTAGATTTGAAGTTTTAAACTTTTATGTAAAGAATAGCATTAGAAGTAAAGTCATTATGAGATGACAACTGCACAATACCTTTTTTTTCCTAGCTCCACCTCCATAGGTTTTGTTAAATCACGCAAATTCATTTATTCTAGTTAAAATGTTATATCATACAGGCCTTCACAAAGTCCATCTTGTCAGTGCAGATTTACCTGCCTGACAAACTTAACCAGCATAATATATACACTAACCATTCTTCAACATATATGGGAAAGCAGAAGTCAAGCTTATGCTAGTTTTGTTGTGCATGCTCTTCCTAATGAAAGAACAGAAAGATTGCTTAAAGACTACCCAACAATGCAGAATTGCTGGATTTGGAAAATTCAAATTACTCTAGCGGAAGAAGACATATTTAGACATAGTTCAAAAGTTTAAGATTAATATTATATTTTTATTTTTTGACTTGAAAAGAATGAGATAACAATGTTTCTCTGAGATTACATAGATGCCTACCTATTCCATATTTATCATGGTTTATTCTTGTTATCTATCAATGTCTTGGTAATGTATTTCTTTTAGCGTGACAGAATTATATCTACAATTACTTCCTTCAGAAATTAAGTTCTCTGTATAAACCTAATTTAAGCTGAATCTTATTTATGGCAGACTTTGGCAAAGTCTTTTGAAGTCACAGAAATTCCAGGTATTCACAGTAGAAACATGTTCTATACATCATATTGGCATAGCAGAATCTATATGTTGTCAGTGAAGTGCATGATACATATTCTAATGCTAGTGCTTATTTGCAGTGCAGTCTGCCAAGTTCATAGCACGCAAACATTGGGTTGTAGCTGGTGCAGATGACATGATTATCCGTGTTTACAATTATAACACCATGGATAAGGTGAAATTATTTGAAGCACATACTGATTATATCAGTTGTGTGAGTGTTCATCCAAATCTGCCATATGTGTTGTCATCATCTGATGACATGCTAATCAAGCTTTGGGACTGGGATAAAGGTTGGCAATGTACTCAAATATTTGAAGGTCATTCACACTATGTGATGCAAGTCGCGTTTAATCCCAAGGATACAAATACATTTGCAAGTGCCTCACTAGATCGTACTATAAAGGTGGGAGGCAGTGCTCTTTAGTAAATCCCAAGTTTATAGATAAGCTTTACTCTGACATAAATTATCCACCTAGGAATCTCATATTTTTTCCTCTTTGTGAGCACTCAAATTTGTTACTTCTCTTAGATAGTGGAAATTAGAATTTAGATATCCTAAAATGTTAAAGCCTTGTATAATTTGTTTCATATTGATTTATTTTAACCTGAATGCATCAATCAGATCTGGAATCTGAACTCGCAAGAACCAAATTTTACTCTCGATGCCCACTTAAAGGGTGTAAACTGTGTTGATTACTTCACAGGAGGTGACAGACCATATCTTATTACTGGCTCAGATGATCACACAGCAAAGGTGCTCAAACATATAGATTATCTAGAGATGTAATTGATTTACCCCTAATACTTGTCTTGATCATTAAAAAATTGGCCTACCTTTAAATTTCTTGGTGTGCTGTCATCAGGTTTGGGACTACCAGACAAAAATTTGTGTCCAAACTCTCGAAGGACACACACATAATGTATCTGCAGTATGTTTTCACCCTGAACTTCCTATCATCATCACTGGTTCAGAAGATGGTACTGTTTGTATTTGGCATGCAACAACATACAGGCAAGTTTTAGTTGGATTGTTTTATACATAGGTTATAAACTTATGAACCTGATTGATATTCTAACAGTTAATGGCATTCACTCTCCTAGCACTAGTGGTGACCCATGCTTAACCTTGGTCTCATACAGGCAAGTGATTCTTCTATACGGACCATAATGGTTTGCAAATAGTTTCATTGTTCAGTTTAATTTTGGTATATTGTACAGACTAATTTAGCATTTTATTTTTTGTAAGAGAAGTAAAACAATGATTTGAAGGGGAATTTTAAATATTTAGTACTGGATGTATTTGGATGGGAAAAAGCTATGCTGCATGGAATAACTGCACTAGTTTTAGTTGGAACTTGTATTAACAAACTCCATAGTGCAACGGGGCTTTCGAAAATTCTTAAAATATTGTGAATTTGTTATCTTTGTGATTCTAAGAGGGTTCAAGATGAAAAAAACTCTCTTAAAATGTACTGTGTACACCCACATTAGATCAGAAAATATATGGATGGGAGAAAGTGTTGTTGCATGGAATAACTGCATTAGTTTTAGTTGGAACTTGTGTTCATGAACTCCATAGTGAAACAGGGCTTTGGACAATTCCTAAAACATCGTGAATTTGTCATGTTTGTGACACTAAGAGGTTTGAAGATGAAAAACACTCTAGAATGTCCTGCATACACCCACATTACGTCACAATTTCAAAATACAACCTTCCTAACCTTTTCTTAGATTGTTGGTAAAATCAGTCGAACAACAAATATTCTTGATGTTATTTCTCTTCCAAGTTGAACCCTACTTGTAATATTTTGTTTAGAATTAGCACTTTTTTATGGTCTTTACAAGGTTAAAATGGTGCCCCTCGTTTTGAAATGTTTGTTGGGACAGTTTCCAGATATTGATATTGACACTACTTCTTTATGAGGTATATGTGTTATATGGTGATTACAACATTGCTACTCTGGAAAAATTTTTAATTATGTTGTGTTTCTTTATTTATGGACTTTCCAAGATGTTCAAGGAAAATTATCGGAAAATATACTAGGAACTTGTGTAGCTAGGTACTTTCCCTTGCTGCTGAAATATGAATTGAACATTGTAGTATCAATTCAAAAATGTTTCAAGTTTAATGAATTGGACATATATGTTAGAAATTTCATGTTATCCTATTGTGTTAGCTGCCTGGAAAAGAAAGAAGATTTATTTCTTGCATTGGGGCATGTTGAAATGAGAGAAGTGAGGTGCACTATACAACATAGGTGGGGGTGGAGTTGACTCATTGATTTTGTGTGGTCCTGTGTCTAACAATAATTTTAATCTACATGGTGCGTTGAATATTGAGGTGAACTGGATACAACTAGATCTGTATCTGATGTGAACATGTCATTCATGTTGAATATCTCTAACTTGAAGTGTGAATCATGCATTAAGGCTATCAAAAAAATTTGGAGTTTGACTCTTGGGGGTCGAGACAAAGGTTGGATTCTTTGGTTGGTGGATACTGTTAGAAGATTAACTATGTTTTTGAGGGGATACAATAGAGGAATGGTGGTATTGAGAAGAAGAAATCGTAAGTAGTCCTGGATGTGTTGGTACAAGTGTTAAGGATGTTACAAAATAGCCCTTATAGTGAGCAACGCCAAGCTTGGGTGGTTACATGGAGACATTGACTAAAGGTGAAAGAGACATACAAAGCAAGGGGAGCGTAAATCAGCCCTAACTTCACTTGCTTGAATTAGGAGATAGGCCAACCAAGGTCTTCTTCATAGACCTCAACTACAATGTAGTGGAACACATCAAGGCTTAAAACAACAAAATTAAAAATAATTGATCAGGTAAATATAGAGAAAGAGTTTTTTAGTGACTATAAAATAGTTTTTCAATCTCAAGGATATCATGGAGAAAAGAAAGGTAGTCATGCAAACTTTTATTGATGCAATTCCCAGAAAATCGATGCAAGAACAATAAGGAGTATGTGATTAAAAATCAACATTAGATGAGTTTACAATAACCCTTAGGGAAATGGTCGATGATAAGTCCCTTGGCTAGGATGGTTATTTATGCAAATTTTACAAAACCACTTGGGGCTTTCTTGGGCCAAATTTTTCTTCAATTGTATAAAGTATTTGTATGTACTATGGACACATACACAAGGTAACGACATCAACAAGTTGTTGATCAAGTTCATCTTGAAGCCGAGAGACCCATTATTAATCACAAGCTAGTACCGATAACTTTACTTAATCTACCTTATAAAATTGTAGCCAAAGAGCTTTCTTTGTAGCTAAAACATATCTTGTCTAAAATCATTGTAGCAAAATAGATGGGATTTATTATAGGCAGATACATTTGGGATAATGTGATTACTGTTTGGGAAGGCATTGAATGAGTTAGAAGGCAAGGCCTGGAGGCCCTCTTCATAAAGGTAAACTGCAAAAGCCTTTCGTAGAGTGGAATGGTTGTTCAATCTCTCCATGCTGAAGGTGCTTGAATTTGATACATTTTTTGTTAATGTAGTTGGAACTTTATTTTCATGGGTTGAAACTTGCCTTTGCATCAATTAGGCCAAATTTGAAGAGATAGAGTACTTTTAATCTATCTGGAAATGGTGTTTCTTGGCCTCGATTCTCTATGTAATAGTTGTTGAAGCCCTTCGTTATCCCATTCAAAGAAGAATTGGATAGGGCATAATCAAATATACACCCCTTCCTGGTCCTAATGGTGATCAACAACTGAATAGACACTTCGCAGATTGTTCTTTCCTAACCATCATTGAAGAGAAGCAAACTCTGGAACACACTATGAATTTCCTGCAATTTTAATGTGAAACCCTCAGGTCAAAATTTCAAATGGCCATAACTCAATGTTATTGATAAAGGAGTTCCTTGATTGGTTGGTAGGAAAAGAATGGGCTTGATTACATCTAGTTAGGGGTTAAAATTCCTTGAAATCCCTTTTCCTTTGAAGCCTTCACGAGTATATTTTAGTAGCACTCCCACTTTGAGTTGTGTATCTATTACAAGTTTGATGGAGCTTGTTATCCTTATTTAGCATGCTCCACTATGAGGACAGGTAGTGTGTGGAGCCCTTTGGCATGGTCAACATGCACATTTTTTAGGATTTCTAAGGAGATGAGAAACTATGCAAGCAAAGGACCCATTGGCACATTCTCCAATGCCAAAGAGAACCCTAGGTTGAGGGACATCCTTATTTTTAGGAGAATGGTTTTATAAATTAATACTAATAACCTACACTGTGGTTCTACATGTAGTTCTCAAGACTATGGAAGCTTGATATCTGTGGTTTATCCTGACAAAAATCATGCCCAACCTCTCTGAATTATTATAGCATTCCTAATCTACTGAATTTAGGTTCTCCATGTACAGGGGCATCACTAGAGATAATTACCAAAAGAAATGATTTGAGTAGAAATACCTTTTCCATTGGAGATGTGGCAGCCTAGCAGGTATATCTTTGTGTGCAAATGCCCAGATTGCTCCAAAATTTATATTGTTGATTTCCTTTGCTCTCAGATTATATTATCATTCAATATTCAATCATTCTTATTTGGTACAAAGGAGTTGGACTAGTGTAAGGGTTGAATTTGCTCCAGTGGCTTTCAAAATCATATGCAGTTGATTCTTAGCTAAAGACAATAATCGCACCAAGCTGCAATTCAAATTCTTTTGCTCGATAACAATCTAGTCATGTAGGCTCAGAGCAGTATTGGTTCTATGTTCCCTTTCCAAAGTGCTCCCAGTTATCATTTCTTCTAACATGAAAACTGATGAATACCCTTAAATATAAGCATTTTCTCCATACTCAAGGTATTGATACTTCTTTATTTTCCATACTGATGAATATAACAAAGGGGATACCTTGAGAAATAGCTTCACCTCCAGGATGTCCTCTGCTACCAAGAAAAGTGCCCAGAATGGACACTTTTCTAATGTATCAAACCTCTATGCTAACTGTCACAAAATTCTTAGGGAAAAGTTGCTCAAACAAAGTTAGCAACATCCAAAAAGAGTGGATCCCCATGAAATATTTGCAAGAAATTCAAATATTGTCTACAATAGACTATTACAAAATGGGTCTAATGTGAGGACAAGTGGCATTGGTAAGGTATCTCTCCCCCAAACTTCCTTACCAGCTAGTTGTAGATGATGTCCACTTAAAATGTGGTTGTAGACAAGCCATGTATGTAACTATTGTAGTCTAGGGCTGTAAAGATGAAAAAATTTTGTTGCCAAGACCAGGGTATCCACTTTATGAAGCATTACTGGCATACAATGGCATTGAAGCCAGGAAATATAATTTTATTTACAGAAAGGAATTGGGAAGTTAATTTAGAACACCTTGAAACAGTAGCTAAGAAGAACACAATAGTAATGGTTCTTGGCAATACTAATAATCATTGGAGTGTTGTTTGCAGCCATAAGCATTTAGCCAAGGTTGCAGAGATGGAAAAAAAGTTAGGCTTGTCAATAATTTATGAGGGAGTATATGAAATTAAACTCTGCCCAGTGGCTGGTACCTTACCCCCATGCAACTTTGAAATAGAAATTATGGCTCTGCCCAGTGGCTAGTACCTTCCCCCAATGCAGCTTTGAAATATAAATTATGGTTTTCCTTTGGAAATATCACATCCAACACCACAAATCCGTAGAATTTATGGGAAATTTATGGCTCATACATTTCATAGTAGATGATGATATTTCTTGGCAATAGAGGTGTCTCCTTTATAATGAACAATTTCTTTTATTCCTCTTCTAAAATGGCTTACATGGGTTGCTTAGCTTCAGCCTGTTGTATCTGTTTATGTATTGCTATGCTTCTTAATTTCCACAGTCATCTCTTATCCTTCTTTTTATGTAGTTTTATTGTCTGGCAATTAGTTTTGCATTTTCTATCCAAATTTGATGAGAAGTGCCATGCAATTTTTCCTCAAGGGCTGATTAGAAGCTTGATCTCTTGATATATCATATGCATGCTCTTTTTAACGAACTTGTAATGATCCACTAGTTTCCCTGACATAGACTCTGTCGCATAAACTACTGCTCCTTTTTGAATGTTATTTGTGGCCTGCTATAATATGCATCATGTCTTACCATTTTACTAAACACTTGTCAAGAGATTTGGCACAACTCTAGATAAAATAACCTATTCATCCAAAAGTAAAGATAGAATAGTAGAATTGGAAAAATGGTTCAGGTTCAAGTGTTTCGCTTATATAGCTTTGTTTTTTAACAATACTTGGAATTAAAGATTGCATCATTATTGCCAAGATGGAAACAAAAATGCTTTCTTCATGAGCAACAACACCAGAGCCAAAAATCTTCACCTTTTTCAGCTAAATGTTCCCCAATCCTCATGCTAAATATTGAATTATCATACTTGCAAATAAAGTTTTGACTATTCCATCCCATGGATGATCAGGAAAACTGACTCAAATACAGAAATTTATGATTGTTCATACATATTTCCATGCCTTACAAATACAGTGATTTGTACACATGAAAAGATGGTAGTGAAGAAATTGTATGGATGACTGACTTTTAGTTGAAGTGTTCCTATCTGCCTCTAGGGAATGCAGATTTTTAAGTTCTAAGAGGAGACTCTCATTAGACAGGCTATCGGCTTTCTCATTCAAATCTAGGAAGACATGAGCTATAGTGAACCTTGCGAAAATAGAGGTGATCTCCTTCGAGTGATTTGTATTTGCCAACAAGTCGATATGTTACGTCTTAGGAATGTTGCGAACATTTCAGTACCAGTGAAGAATCTCCAAAGACCTGAAGTTCTCTTATCCCTTTATCAAACGTTTTTCTTAGTATATTTTTATGCCAACAACTCTACAAGATTGTTAGTCCCCCTTCTTGAGTTCCCATTGAAAAATGATATGGTGGCTCACGATTTGGTTGATCTTGTCAAATTTTTAAGTCATTATCAAATCTAAAGAAAGGTCTGGAAATTAGGAAGAACCAAAGGGTGAGACGATTCTCGATATTGAAGGACCGATGGACCTTATTTATCTACATCCTTCAATGAAGGGAAGACCCTCATGGCTAAGGGATACTCCCAAGGATGCCGAGAGACATATGGCCCCAAGGGGGACATTCTGTGAAAGCAAGAAGCCGAATAGATACCAAGGGTATCTAGCAGCCATGAGTACAATCGTACAATCTGAGCCTGGATCTTCTGAGGAAGTCGTTAAGCATCAAGTCTGGAAGGATGCTATGCATAAAGAATTCGAATCCATTATGAAGAATGATGTCTGGGATATGGTTCTGAGACCGGAGGACAAAGTATTTGTCACCTCAAAATGGCCCTATAAGATCAAGCATGGATTTGATGGTAGTGCTGAAAAATTCAAGCCCGTGGCTTCTCTCAAAAGGAAGGCGTAGAATATGATGACATATTTGCACCTGTGGCCCAATATACCCCCATCTGATCTATCATAGCCCTTGTTGCTACACAAAGATGGAATATTCATTAGATGGATGTAAAGACCGCCTTTCTGCATGGTGCGATAAAGGAAGAGGTGTATGTGGAGCAATCTCTGGGTTCGAAGTCCAGGATAGAGACACCCATGTTTGTAGGTTGAAGAAAGCCCTCTATGGGTTGAAGCAAGCCCCCAGGGATTGATATGAGAGGATAGATAACTACTGGATGAAGATGGGCTTCACTCGTAGTAATGTTGATCCAAACCTTTACTTCAAGGTTGATAGAGAAAAGCCTCTCATTCTGGTGTTGTATGTGGATGATCTATTCCTGACAAGTGTTGACCCTCTCATTCATCAGTATAAGAGGGAGCTCGCTTCTGAGTTCACGATGAAGGATCTAGGATTGATGTATTACTTCCTAGGCCTGGAGGTCTGACACAGACCTGACGAAATTTTCCTCTCTTAAGGAAAATATATTGTGAAGCTGTTGGAAAGATTTGGAATGGTGGACTATAAGTCCGTGTCGACACCGATGGAACTCAACTTTAAGAAGTCGAGTGGAAGCGTTTTTGGGCCTATGCTAGCAAATCCTATCGAGTATTGTCAACTCATAGGGGCACTGATGTTCTTAGTGAACACCCATCCAGACGTATGTTTTGCAGTGAACACTTTGAGTCAACACATGGTTGATCCTCATCACATTCACTGGGTTGGTGCCAAGAATTTGTTGAGATATCTTCACGAAACGATAAACCATGGGCTGAGATACACTGTCGAGAATGTGACACTCCATGGATATACTGATGTCGATTGGGATAGCAGTGTGGTGGATCGCAAGAGCACATCTGGATGCTGCTTCACACTTGGATCTACTTTGATATCTTGGATGAGCAGGAAGCAGAAGTCGATGGATTTAAGCACCACGAAGGCCAAATACATTGCAGCGAGTATGGCCTGTTGTGAAGCAGTTTGGTTGCGAAAGTTCTTCAGTGAGCTATTTGGGCATGTGCTAGATACCACTGTCATCCTTTGTGATAACCAGAGTGGAATTTATTTGTCAAAGAATCATGTGTTCCATGATCGATCCAAGCATATTGATACCAGGTACCACTTTATTCAAGATATGGTACAGCGAGATGCCGTAAGGCTCGATCATATAGGAACTAATAAGCAAGCTGCGGATATTCTCACAAAGCCCTTGGGGAAGGTCAAGTTCCTAACCTTTCGTGAGAAACTTGGAATCGTGGAACGACCCTATTCTAAGGGTCCTGTTGGACAATGAACTCTGGGAGCTCCAGGGGGCTTTGGGGATAGCTTGTTGGAGCTATAAGCACATGCAAGGCTAGACCTTTCGAACCTTGTGGTGCTTCTGCCCCACCGTCATGATGTTGAGTTGGTTCACCTCTCATGATCTATGTCCCGCATGCATCCTACCCATGGAGTCCCAGACTCATGGGAAGTACCTCTCATTTGGCCAATGAGGTGGGAAAAGCTAGAGACAAGTAGCAAAGACCAATGGATGCGTCAGAGATTGTTGTACTCCCTATTTCTAGGATGGCACGTGTCCAATCACTTGATCTGGGATCAAGTCTAGTGAGGTTTCGGACCTCCAACTAACTTCAGGTCAGTCAAACCAACTTCGGGTTGGTATGTGGCTCCTTTGAGTCCTATAGAGTTTTCGGACCTCTGAGCTGATTTTTTCAACTGGGAGTGATGTCTTTGTGACTCACCTTTCGTTCTGAAATAAAGAAGCCAACAAAGCAATTTACGGCGGGATGATGCACGATGTTTGGATGGCACAGGTGGATGGAGTTCTCCCTAGTTGAGAGGGAGTGTTAATTTTGAACAACTAGGTCCAAACTCCATGTTGTGATGCTCAGATGAAGATGCCAATATTTTTATTGTATTCCTCTTTCGGAGAGGTGCAAGATCGATCTAAAGATCATCTTGATCCGATGAACTGAACATTTATTTTGAATTAATTCCACTTATGTGCAAGGTCGGCCAGAATTATAATGTAGGCTTTAAGCCCCAAAAAATGTGTCACACACCCTCACAGATGGATATATATTGGTCAATGTTGGAGGTCATTTTCATCATCACTCATCACACATTCTCTCTTTGCATCCGATTGGTTCGATCATCATTTTGGAGGCTCTTCTTCTTTCACAAATGGGAAATTGCAGCAAAATTTTTTCTACTTTTGATCTAGGGTTTCAGCGAAGATTTGACCAGCGTTGACTTTGGTCGATGCATGGTCAACTTAACTGCCCAAAATTCCAATTTCTGCAGTTCATAATTTTTGGCACAAAAATCGAGGCTAAACATTGACTTTGACCTGGTTGCATTGACTTTTGTTGTTGTTGTTTTTGCGTTGACCATTGACTGCATAACATTGAATTTTGTTGACTTTGGGTTGATTGTATAGAGCTGTCCGAGAGGGTTGTGTGACACATTCTGGTTGGCTGACCGTGCAGAGACTTTGCTAGTTGAAGCATCATGTTGACCGTCGTAACACACCACATCACATATATTTTGCTGATCATGTTAAGTGTATTTTTGGCTTGTCTTTTGTTGATCTATTGGTATGTTCTATCAACATTTTACTTTCTTGTTTATGTGATTGTTGTTTGATATCGGGTATAAAAGTAAAGTTGCATCAAGCATAGAACATATACAAAAATTTACAATACGTTTGTAGAAGTGTGCCCCATATGCTAGTAGATGTCCATGCCATGGCATCAACATTGATTGCTATGATAACATGTAGGGATTCCTTAAAAAGGATTGGTACATTAAAAATAATTTTTTGAAAAGTTGACATTGATGAAACTTCACAAGTCTAATGTTGCCATCCCAAAAATTGTGTCAATAGAATGTATAAGGATTGAAATAGTCTTCTTTTTTTTTCAAAATTGAGATCATGTAATTTTCACATTTCTATATGAGCTTAACTTAGCATCTTCGACATCTCTTCTACGGAGGAGTTCTGGTCCTCCAGAAAGGAGATTCTGAAAATTTTCTGAAGAAACCTTAGACAATGGAGTCTTGGACATTACTTTATCAAGCTTGCAAAGACTAAAATACTTGCTCCCTTCAGGGTGGAAGTTAACGTATTGTTGAATAAATCTTCTCTCTGGTAGTGTAAATATGGTATAGGCACCACACTCTTTCTTAAGAAAATTGTTTTTCTTAATCCAAGCATACATTTTGTATCTTGGTTTGATGCTACCCTCAAGATCAAAGGTGAAATATTTTGGAAATGATGGAAGAACCTGCAGTGGGTTAAATGTCGTACTACAAAGAAAATCGAATTTCTTTTGGATCAAATCTGAACTTCTACTCAATAATGTTGGTCTTTTCCTCACCATTTGACAAACATCATTGAAAGGTGACACAAGTCTCAAAACACAACTTAACCTCTCTTGCAGCTTATTTCCTCCACAACGAATCATTCTAGCATCTTTGAACGTCGACTCAGGGTAATGTATCAAGCCTAATTTCAACCAAAGGTTTAGCTTGTGTCTCTGAATTGGCTCTTGTAAAATTTTAGTGATATTTCTTTCTTGGGTGCTTAGTGAATCTCTGAGCTTAGCATCACTGACATTGAGATCATCTCTTCAACATAGAAGTTTCGATCCTCGAGAAAGGGTATTCTGAATTTTTTTTAAGAAACTTTAGACAATCAAGTCACATGCATTGTGATTTTCAAATATTCTCTTTTAGAGCCACGGACAACTTGATCATCTCTTTTATGGAAAATTTCTGATTGTACAGAAGGAATATTCTGAAATGTTTCTGAAGAAACCTTAGACAATGGAGTCATGAGCATTGTGTTTTTTAGATGTTCTCTGATAGACACAATAATTCCCTGCTTCTCAAGCCCAGTGAAATTAATATCTTCAATCAACTTGATCAAGTTCTCATGCAAATAGCGAGGATGACTCAAATCTATCTTTGTCATCTCCTTTTGATCCAAACCAACGCTTGCAAAATCTAAATTGTCTGCCATGGATTTTCTTGGGTCCCATCTAATAAATCTCAGGATAATTTAAAATAATGTTACCTATATTTTCCTTTCTTAGTCCCAGGTTTGACAGAACATCCACTATAGAATACAGTGTTGTCTTTGAACTGTCTATATAAAAAGTTGAGGCTTTGTACGGTATAGCTTGCTAATCTCATCCCAAGGGCAACCGATACTTTCCAAAAGCATTAGCTTTTCTAAAATACTACTACATTTCAGTGGATTTTGTTTTGCAACAAACAACAAACCTTGTTCTTCTCAACTTGAAAACCATTCAAACTATTAGAAACAGTCACAAATTTTTTATATACTTCATCCTTGAGAAGCAATGGGCAACATGTACCATAGTTACTGTAGATATATTGTGGTTATCTGGCTAGTAATATTCAAATGCATTCAGTTTCAAAATACAATATAAAAAACCTACTACTATAAAGAAGCTCAAAAAAACAATTAACACAAAAAATAGGTACAGAAAAATGAAAAAAACCACAAATAGTGTCAGATGTGAGGAACAAACCTCTACTACATCTAGAAGTGTCCTTCATCTTTGTAAAAAAATCCACAGTGCGTGAGAGCACAAGAATTCTGGGGCTCAAGCGCAAAAGCTTCTACATTAAAACATTCAAATGCCTCGGCATGAGACCTTGTATTTGGAGACATATCCCATTTCCAATGTGAGCTTCGATGGTGATAAGCTCTGTTTCTGGAACAAATTCATAGGGACCAAGTGCATCCGAAAACGTATTCCTCCATTGCAGTATATTAAAATATGACATTGCATCCTTACTGGAAACCAAGGGGAGGAGACAAGAAGAAGAGAAGAAGTAGAATTAGGGCTGGTACTAGAAGTGCTGCTTGATGTTTCACTGAATGACTCACTACTTCATCGACATTGGAAAGGTAATGCCCTTTGTGAGTTGCCCATTTTTTCCTGCAACATTCTCTGCTATCTTCCAACATTCACTGTCTGACAGTGAAGAGACTAAGTGAACTGAGATTCTGTCCCTGCCATCGCTGGACCCATTCCACTCTTCAACACCCGCAAATTTCTTCAGCGCGCCCAGTTTTCCATGGTCATCCTGCGGAACCTTACCCAAAATTCATTAGAACACACCACATTCAAAATAAAAGACCCTATTCCAAGCAAATGCATAGCGTTTGAGATGAATCGAAATCTAGCTACATTCAGGTTTTAGGATAAATTAAAATTGAGAAAATGCATTTTAGTATTTTGGATTCAACAGTGGAGATAAATACCTTACCTTGTGAAAAGACCGTCTGGAAGGACATGGACAGAGTCGGACATGATTACCTTACAGCTCAGGAAAACCATGGAATTTTCAACTCCGTTAAATTCCCACCAAATTATTAAATGCTCGGAGGGAAATATAAAAACAAAAAAATATCAAGATCATTAAAAAAAAAGTTGAAGGGAAATATAAAAACAAAAGAAAAAATGAGATCACTTAAAAAACAGATAGTGGGCTCATTGCATGATTTTTAAATAGTCTTTCTTTTCTTTATTCATTTTTCTTTTTTTTTTTGGTTTTGAGAAAAGTGGTATATGTTGTTAGAATGAAGCATTTTAATTTTTTTAAATAGTCTTTTTATTTTATTTTTTTTATAATTTTTTATTGATTTTTAATAAAAAAAAAATTATTATTAAGAAAATTTAAGCAAATAGTAAAAATAAAATAAAAATCTTTTTAAACTAAAATAATTAAAATAACAATGTATTTTTATTGATTTTTACAATTTTTTTTATTTTCTATGTTGTTAAGAAAATTTAAGCAAATAGTTAAAAAAAATTCTTTTTAAACAAAAATAATTAAAAAAAATGTTGTTTTATTGCTTTTTATAATTTTTTTTATTTTCTATGTTGTTAAGAAATTTTAAGCAAATAGTCGAAAAAAAATCTCTCTAAACTAAAATAATTAAAAAAACAAAAGACTAATAAATGTTGATATAGAGATATGGAAATAAATTCTTAAGACAATTACAAGAGGAAGAAAAGATCACAAGTGATATTGTAACATGAAGAGTGGACCTTAGGAAACTAGCATGCATGGTGGAAGATTTATATCCCTTGCACCTTGTAAATTTTTAATTTCATATAACTAGATGGAATTATAAATTGTTAATTTCAAATAACTAGATGGAATTATTTGATTTGTTTGATTTTATTCTATTATGTTCTTCCAGATTAATAAATGTTAATTGCGAAAACGGACCACTTCCCTATGTTCAAGTCTTTATTCCGCATTAATACAAATCCCTTCTAATTTTATGTATACTTATATATTTAATTGTTAAAAACTAAATTTGGGTGAAAATGTGGTGGTGGTGGTAATCGTTAAGAAGAATCGCGTGTGTTTATATACGTTGAATAAATTAGGAGGCTTTCAAATCACATCTGATGCTTACAAGTGTATAAAGATCACATTTAACCTTGTTTGAGGGTACATTTTATACGTATCATAATGTATATGAGGGGGGGACTGGTTTTCAGTGCTAGTGATCTAGTCACACAAAGGACCCCATAAATTTGTGCTTTGGGATATCCTCGAGATTCAATACATAATCTAAAGCGAGAGGATTCATTGCTAAGGTGAGAGTAGAAACAACCCTCTATTGTTAAACTTTAGAGAAAAAAGGGTATTCAAAATTTTAACATTGTAGATGGATTCAAAGACCCCTTTGTCTCTAAATTTTAACACTACAGATGGATTCAGAGACCCCTGTAGTGAAATGTGACACTTCGGTATCAAAATCGAATTTTTCATTTCCGGAGTGACACAATTAAAAGTTACTAACATAAATGACTAATTCATAAACTTGGTGTACTTGCTATTTGGTCATATTTTTATTCTTGGGCTATAATAGTCATTTACGTTAATTATTATTAATTTTTTCACTTATTATCTACTCATATATTTTAGTCCTAAACTAAATTAGTCATTTAATTTAGTCCTTTTAGTTTAGTCACTTATTATCTAGTCATATATTTTAGTTCTAGACTAAATTAGTCATTGAAGTTAGTCGTTTTTAGTTTAGTCACTTATTATCTAGTCGTATATTTTATTCCTAGACTAAATTAGTCCTTTAAGTTAGTCATTTTTAGTTCGGTCACTTAAAATTGCTAAAATTTAGTAGTAATTCACTTGAAATAAATGCAGTGACTAACTTTTTTGGTCACCTAGTCACTAATTTCATCATTTTCTACTAGTGCTTCTATTGTCTCTCCATGAGATCTCATTTGGGTAACCAACCAAATCAACTTTGTGAAGAATGAGTCTAAGCTATCAGACTCTTTCATGCAAATAACTTCAAACTCTCTTCTCATTACTTGAAGCTTTGTTGTATTTACTTTCTCCATATCTTGATAAGCTATCTGGAGGGTATCCCATGCCTCCTTAGACTTCTTTGTTGCTGCAATTCTTGGAAATATACTTTCATGCACTGCTTGAAAGAGATAGAAGAGGGCTTTTGAGTCCTTCTTTCTATTATCCTTCAGAAAATCTTTCTCTGTTTGTGTCAAGGCATTAAATGCTTGTTCATATGTTGGTTCTTCAAATCCATCTTCAACTAGTTCCCATAATTCTTGAGATGCAAACAAGACTCTCATTGTGATTGCCCAATAATCATAGTTCTTCCCATTGAAATGTGGGAGCTGAGTATTTCCCATACTCGTGCTTGTGCTAGTTCATGCTATTCTTTACTGTGCAGAACTATACAAAACTTGACTGTGTGACTTAAATAAAACTTTCTCACTAACTTGTTGAAACCTTCACTCTACTGGAGAAATGCTTCAGCAGTCTTCTTCTTCCTTCAGCTTCTTCAGCAACTGCTGAGAGCCTGGACTAGCTCTGATACCATGTCGAATTTTCTGATAAATCTTAACACACAATGAGGAATAAAATTTTCTCTATCAGCAAAAAGAGTTCATAAAGAAAACTTGCAGATGGAGCAAAAAAAACATATACACTATCTTTCATTAACATTTTTTTTTTGGCTAATACAAATCATCAGAACTGTTGTTCTGGTTTTTCAAATATGCTTGCTCCTCTACTCTGCATGCACTATCGCATAGCATTTCTCTGCTCACATAGCATTTCTATAACTCCACCACAGTCTACACTCTAGCTAATACATATATATATATATATATATATATATATATATATATATATATATATATATATATATATATATATATATATATATATATATATATATATATATATATATATATATATGTGTGTTTACAATACATATTTAAGATATTAGCCTAAGTCTATAAACTTATATGAAATAAAAACTATATGAAAACAAAAAAAACATGTTCCGCGGCATTTAACAAATCATAAAACAAAATAACATTACAATGTTGCGATGTAATGGATTTATCACATGGGTAATCGAGGCGGGTGACGTAAGCATCGGACGGTGCGATAGAATGAACACGAAGAACTTGTGATGGTTTATCGCATCAAAAAACGTGCTCGCTGATTGGGCATTCAAACAGTGCGATGGTGTGCTATTGGTCGACAAGGGATGAGTTGGCAGTGGTGGGGTCGCAGTTATCGCACGATCGCGAAGGGACGATGACGTCGGCAAGAAAAATTGCAATAGGTGTTTGATTGGTCGATGGACAGTTGACGTGGTAGTGGTAGGGTCCACATGACATGGAGTGGTTTGAATTTAAATGATTTGGCACGATAGTAAAAGCGGTTGGTGCGAAGAGTTTAAGGCGGGGTTTGCGTGTGGTTCAGACAACGATTTTCAAATCAGAAAGGGCTACAACAATGTAAAGAATTTCACTGATTGCAGGGGTTTTAAACACAAAATTTCAATGCACAAATTGAGTGAAAAACCAATAAACTTTGTTGTTGTTGCTGTCCTTCAATTTCAAATCAAAATGATGTTTTTGTCTTGTTGATTCAGGTTGCAGTTGGATTTAATTTCCAACAACCACAAATAAAAAAACATGAAGTTTGAGTTATTCAAACTAAGACAACACAAGAGGACGAATGACAATGGCTCAAATTCAAATATTATTAATCTATGAAGGAAATTTGTATAATACCACCTGTAACATATTGGAGTATAGTATTCATCTTAGTGTTGAAGAGTTAATTTGCAATATGGAACTAGCTACCAGGATTTTACCTATAAATATTGCTTAGGTAGTAAAATAAGAATTTATTTTGCTAATAAGAAGGGTAAAAGTAGGGAAAAAAATACTACCAAAAAGTCCTTAAGAAACTTAAAAAGTTTCCTCACATAAAAAATTCTCAGGCTAAAAAAGTAATGCTATAGTGATTATGGACATCACTGAATACAACCCCTAGAACTTGTTTTCTCTCTAAATATCACAACTATAGTCTTGTGTTTTCTCGCCAAATATCGCAACCGTTACATTCTCCCAACGCTAGCCTCACGAATCCCAAGGAAAATTTGTTTTCCCAACAATGTGTCTCAAACTTCGTCGGAGTTGCATCGCCTCTTCAGCAAGAACACCGAAAGTTCCATTCTATTTATGATAAATCACTGGGTCAAACCAGCTGCTCCAACAAAGTGCAATTAAATTCGGTGAACAAATGTCACTACATAATTTAATGAATTTTAGCGCGAGACGTGTCACTGGCACAATAAAAAGCCGTCAGAAATTCCGGTAAAAATTTCAAAAATTGAGTGAAACCCCGTGCATTAAGTAAAGGTTATAATCAACTTTCACATAATAGCAAGTCTTTAGAATTATATATATAAAAAAGATAGAAATGAAATAAAAATATAACTAGCAATTGCACCGGGAGGTGCAAAAGAACACTGAAAGGAAACGTCCCAATGATGCAAGGGGGGAAAAGAAGGCAGATGTTGAGTTAATTCTTCTCCAACTCCTCCTAGGAGAACAAAGGGAGAAGAATAAATGGCCTCAAGGGACTGAAATCAACCGAATTCACTATCATGGCGTCTCTAGTAACATAGCAATGGAATGTAGGCTTTCGGGAGGGCGTATACTTGTTATTGCTTGGGGTTATGGTCTAAGAAGTTCGAACATCAAAATATAATGAGAGGATATTGCCTTTTAATACAGTTTACAAGGGGAGGATTTCTATTAATATTCAAGCACTTTATAAAAGAGAGAGATAGCCTTTGTGCATTATTCAAAGGATATTCAATTGTTTTTTATTATTATCGAATAAAGTAAATGTTAAAAGTAATTAAATAATAATTAAAGTTTGAATTTATATATTTATTTTATTTTTAATAATTACATGCTATGATAAGAAAAGATTTCAAAACCAATAAAAATAAAAGAAAAATAAAAGTAAAAATTAAATAAATAAATAGAAATAAAATAAAATAAAGATATAATTAAAATTAAAAATAAAATAGATAAAAATAAATAAATAAATAAAATAAAATAAAAATTAAATTCTTAATTACAAAAACAAGAATATAATAAATAAATAAAGAGAAATAAAATAAAATAAAGATTAATAAATAAATAAACAAACAAACAAATAAATAAAATGAAATAAAAATAAAATTACATAAATAACAAATGAATAATATTAAAATTAAAAATAAATATTTTTATTAAAATAAATATAAATATTTAAAATTCAAAATATAAAGTTTGATTATGTGGTTTTCTGCACAGACGTGTAATCCCCCACACCTGGTTTCTTGTCGACTGTGGCATAGAATGTGGGAAGAAATTTGTTCTTGGCTGTCCTGAATATGGAATGTTTCAGGCTGCCCATTTGCCTCACCCATTTCATGAATGCCTGCTCGATCATATGGGATTCTGTGGCATTCATGGCAAATGGCATTGGAGGGCTAATCTTCCTGGTATGATGTCCATGCCCATGACCCTCAGCCATGTCCATAACATTCATCATCCATGCGATCGCCACTAGAATGAAAAAAGTCTGCATTGTGATCAATGTCAAGGTGCAGTTCATAAAGGTAAGTTATCATAAATTCAATCGATTAGATGAAAGCTCAAAAAATCCCCAGGCTACGAACAGAGTAATGTCCATGCGAAATTAAAAAACGCAGACAAAAACAATAAAAGAGAAACTGCAAATCCCTGCGTCATCACTGCAGAGACCTCCGATCTCCATGTAGCAATGTGGACAAATGACTGCATAAACACGATGGTACAGCTACGTTCTCGTGAAGAGACAAAGCTGGCACAAAGCCCGTATTATATATCTATCATGCCACAGTTCCTACTAATTTCCTTTTCACACAGAGAAGGGCGCCGGGTTGAGGGCGATTTATCTTGTTTCCTTGTAGCATTATTCAGTAGTGACTTCTACCTAATTCCCATAATGAAGAACGCTTGCAAACATGTCAAAAGGTTCGTAAATCCCCTGACATATAAAGGCCACGCTATCTACCATCGTTCTATGCCATTAGGCTATAGTAGTCCATGTCATTGTGTCCAAACGAGTTGATAGCAGCAAAATAATTTGCTCTATATGCTATATGGGGTTCTATTACCATCACCCGTGTGTAGATCACAAAATGTAACATTGCGATGGATTCTGGAATTTACAGAGTTTCCCCTGTTATTCCCCTATGTTATACCAGCTTGTATAGGCTAGAGTTGATATAGATGAAGGTGGCCTGCATGCACGGACCCATTGTGTCAACATAATTTGTGGCATGCGAACCACAACTCAGTTGCTTTCATAATGTCAGTTAGACTACTGCTTTCATAAACTAATATATAAGGCGCTGAAAAGGAAATGAATTAAAAAAGAGCAGACAAGTAAAACAGGTATTGCAGGTATATACCTTCAAGGAAAGATTGCTTGGAATTCCATTGAAACGCTCCACTTCAGCATTAGTGGTTGGTTCAGCTCGGGCAGAGAACTTCAACTTCAATGGGCATCAATAAAAAGCCCAGGTCGCAATCTCCTTCTAGAGAAACGAAATGCAGATAATGCTGATAAGCCTCATGTCAAAACTTTTTAACCCCCTCCGCCGATTACTATACAATTTCCAAGTGAAAAGCCAGAAAAATTGGGTTGCAGGAGCTGAACATCAATTAACACCCAGCCAGCATGATTGTATATAATGTCCTCCAGGCATCCTTATCAATAGGGCCCCATATCTCAGAAGGAGTTACTTTACTCAAAGAATGCCTTCCTGTTCATTAATTGCTACCAACACCGAAAACAATGAAATCAAAGTTGATGGCCTAAATGCTAGAAGCAGTCTCTTAACAACTAGCAGATCCTAATCCTCTTTGCATTGTGCTAAAGATAACTTCAAACCTGCCTATTCTGGCCCACAATTGTAAAGCATAGCAGTCTAAATACGCCTGCGACCAATTCTTGCACGCCTGATGGTAACAACAAGAGAATCTCCTAATTCACCTAAAGCTCTTCTTCCAACTAGCTTTACTCCAAACTTTTCACACAAATAGCATAATTTAATTTCATCTCCTCCTTCGACCTTTCTAAGTTCATGTGCCTGTTGTCGTTGCACCAATGCATACAACTTGAGTTGCTGATTCAACTGTGACTGTAGATGTTGGGAAACTCGCTTGTTTGAGGGGCGACATTCAGGTTTTGTATCATCATTCAGGTTTGAGGGGCTTTTCTTCTGGGCCCATCAATAATAACCCTCAAGACTGCCGTTGACTTGGGATCAGATGATTGGGGATCAAAAAGAACAGAAAATTTCCCAAATTCTAAATCAGGCTCCCAAAATAAGTTATCAAGAAGAGCTGCACGACATTCATTATCCTTTGATAATCCTCTTTCTATAGAGGACATTTTCATTGAGTTACTATTAGCAATATTGGCAATATTTTCTGCCTCCCGCAATCCACTTAAAAATGCACCATGAATAGTTGCAGGATATTGGCGACTTGTGGCCTCCCCGGCAAAGAAAATCCGGCCATTTCCCACACTTTCTGCTAAAGTATCATAATCACTACCGGATGCTCCAACTGCTATATGCGAATATGAACCAAGAAAATGATCATCTTTCCCCCATCTTGTACAAACTGTTTGTATGGGATCAGGCACATCAACTCCTCTTGGACCATAAATACCTGTGAATGTAATCATGGGTATCATAGATCACTAAATTTCTAACACCCGAAAACCGAAACAAGCTAAAAATCCACAAGATCACTATATGTTTGACCTTTCTGCAACTTAAGTCATACCTCTGAGAATCCGGAGAACACGATGCAGAGCATCCTCTCGACGCATGTTCTCGAACTTCGTTGCTGCTTCTCCAGCTACAAGGGCCATCAGAAGCGGCCCTCCAGACACCGAGGCATAACTATAAAACAAAAAGAACTCACCCGGTTGATTTGTTTGATGATTCAAATGGCCAAATGTATCAAGATCGGACTCCCAAAATACATAGGGAAAGAGCATGACAATCTTGTCCAGCAATCCAAAGCCTAATCTCCTAATAGCATCTACTTTGCTTCCAGGTAACTCCGGAACAAAGCTGATCGAACCACTCTTTAAGACCCCTAGGGGAACTGTACAGAGAGCCATATCTGCTTGAAACAATTGACCTTGGACAATTACCTGCAGACCATTGCCACCACTATATCTAATTTCTCGTACAACCCTTTCATAAAAAATAGGAACATTTTCTGTCATAGCATCGATCATCCTACCATTACCTCCGGCAAGCAAGCAATGATCGCCACCCATCTCGTAAGGATCGTCCTGATCCCAAAATGCAAGGGACAATTCAGATAGCAATCCTGCATTGGCATACTCAAGGTTAGAGAAATGCCAATTCAGTAACTGTCTTTCCTCTATCTTTCCAGCGACCCCATAAAGCTGCCTCAATATCTCTAGACACGAACCCAGAGAAACAGACTCTGCCAATTTGCCCATCATCTGCCTTACTTGATTCGCCTGATCCAACAACTTATTGAATGCATCTTCAACCTTGGAATCAATCTCTGCATCAACGGGCCTACCATCTGGCTAATAAAGAGGGCACTTATCTCTTACCTTGTGAAGGGGAAGGCACAACTGCCTGGACAAAACAGCTAGAGGATTGCCATGAATCCCCGTGATAACACTTCCCCCAAGATCTGCTGCTGCAACCTGGCCCTTTCTCTCCATTATGTGTGTAAACACTCTCCCCCCTGGCCTACTCTTGCCTTCAACCACAACCACCTTGCACCCATGTAACAGAAGTTGTCGTGCAGCGGCCAAACCCGCCTGTTCGAGAGATGCACGAAGATGGGAATTAAAGAGCGCGAGGCTTCGGCTTTTGTGAACGTCAAGAGAGATTGTGGTGGAGCACAGGCGGAGGGATGAGTTTTTGCAGAGAGTGATAGATAACAGCCGCCTGCGACTTGACAGCAGCACGACCCAGTTTGTGGCTGCGTGGCAAATAACCTGACGGCAACTGTCAAATTCTGATTGGCGGTAAGAACGATGAAAACGCGTTTTCATTGGCTGAGTGAAAAATCACATTCGAAAAGCCCATAAAGGGAACGCTTTCAGCGTAAAAATTACATTTTTCATAAATTATTTTAGAATGCATATTTAAATTTATATTATTTAAATTTATTTAAATATACAATATAAATTAACTTATTAATAAAAAATAAAAAATAATTTAATTTTCTAATATTTGAAATGAAAACCTTTAAAATTATATTAATAAAAAGAAAAAATAAAATATATAATAAGTTATAATTCTATAAATTATATTAAAGTCTATATTTTAAAATTATATTGTTTTTAATTTATTAAAATATTCAATGTAATTAATTAGCAAAATGTTATTGCTATATAAATAATTCATGCTCGTATTTCGTTAATTTCGCAAGAAGTCATAATTTTGAAAAAAATTATAAAATAAATATCAGATTTAAATTTAATATATTATTTAAACAATTATATATGATATTTAAGTCAATTTGCAGAAATTTACTATTAATTAATTTACAACATCAAAAGAGAAGAGGCTAATGTAAGATAGAGAAAGAAACAAAAAGAGTGAAAAAAAGAAAGATGTAATAAATAAAAGAAAAAAATGCACACAACACACAGAGGTCAATGTAAATAAAATATGTAAAAAGGTGGAAAGAAAAGAAAACAGAAACATCTCATTCTCCAAAGGTTGAGGAGGGGGCAGAAAAAGGCCAATGTGAATGGAATACATAAAAATATGAGGGAAGGGTAGAAAATATTTTATACTTATATTAAAAACATATCAACACATCTACACAAGCATGTAATTTAAAAATAGAAAAGAGATTAAACAATAAAACTATTTCTTAATTGTGTGATATATAAATAATTTTTAAAAAAATAAATAAATTTAATAATAGCTTAAGCAGTTTTAGATGAATCAATTTATTTATTTATTATTTAACTAATAATAATAATATTTTTTTCAAAATGTTTCTTTTTAATGATATTTATTTTAATAAATTTTAAGCTTAATGTAACGTTCTATATTATTCATTTTTGTTTCCAAGTGTTTTTTTAACAGTATTTATTTTTATTGTTTATGTTAATTTTATTTTCCAATTTTATTTTGATGAAAGACATTGAACCTAAAATATTGATATGTTTCATCCTAAAGAGTTTTACTTTAATATATATATACATAAGGAAATTGGAGTTTTTACAATCCCATTAGAAATATTCTCAAAATAACATTGTAACTCTATATAATATAATTTTCCTTCAAATTGTTAGAATGTAATTACTGGTTTAATCATTAACTGTTGGTTAAAGTTATTTGTTAATACTTTAAAACATTTCTTATTATTATGTTGAAATAATACATTTTGAACATAAATTAAATTTTGATTAATTAAATTGATTATGGAATTAGTTCCATAAAGTAAAAGACTGATGGTAAAAGTAATTTCAAGATCTGAGAGTTACTTGAATTGATTCAGTTCAAACAGTTGCCCAACCTCTGGGGATAAAGGGGAATCCCAGTGAGGTTTGGGGGTTCTATTCGATAATTGGAAAAAGGAAAAATTGCTGGAGAAGAATTCCTGATCTCGTGCTAACTAATGGAATACTCCAAATTCCTGGTATTACTGGAATTGGAGACTGGACCGGATTGTCCCGAGGGTTGTTCCAGAAGTTCTGTTAACTATTAAGATCAGACTTGGAGCACGGGGGAGATTTGGAGGACGTAATAGCGTCACTCATGGTAGGGAGGCACAAAAATCAGTGAGAGAAACAAAGGGAAGATAAGTATTTGGTTGTCTGTTATTAAACTCTGGATTTATGCAGAAAGTTACAAGTATTTTAATAAAGTAGGAAATTGTATTTGTTCTTTCTTTTTTCTGTTACAGTTGTTTTAAAAAGAAAATATATCAAAGTCTAACACATTTAACAGTTGGTAACGCTGAGAATTGTTAACTTAGAAACCCCAAAAGAAGGTTCGGTGTTAGTTTCCCTCACTGCCTCTGATAATACACAGACATATATGGTCCGGTCATATTTTTTTTCCTACTTAACTACTGTATGAGGAAATGCTAGTACTATAAAGAAAAATAGAACTGCAAAAGTAGAAAATAATTTGTGGATGATTTCAAATGTATCAGCAGTCTAGAGAAACATTCAGAAGATGAATGGCTAGTTAAATATGATTCTAAACCTTCATGCGGAAATTGTAATTCACATTGTAATTTCCTAGTTTTAAAATTTAGAAATATAAAGAAAAGGATTTCTTAGAACATGCATTTACCTAGTAGGTTCTGGAACTGAAATATCTGTTATACAGACAGTTTTTCTTTAAGTATTAAGAATAGTTTAAAGACAGAAAAATAAATATACAGTCTTCATTTTAAGAACCTGAACCATATGGTGAAAAATACTTTCTAACAACTTAAATCTGGTAGTTACTGTGGTGTGTATATAATCCACCGATATAGAAATAGACTTACAATATTTCAGAGAAATAAATGTGAGAGGACAGAAGTAGCTAAACCTGCCATTTAAAGGCACAGAAACAAGATAGTGACCAGAAAAGTAATTCTATAAAATGACGCAGGAGCATCCGACTAGGGAGGCAAACAGACAACAGGTTTTCATGTTTTTCAGTGATGTGTTATTTTACAGGTCTTTGCACCTGTCCATGTTTTAATTTGTCTTTTCTTGATTAGAGGATTAGCTATCAGTAGGATTTGTTTTAGTTAACTGACTTTTATTTTAATTATCATTAAGAAACTGTAGTGGGTCACTAGGTTGTTTTCAAATTCGTTAGTCATAAAGTAAAAATAGTAAAAAGGTGGATAATGTAACTGTGTAACCAACAGTGGGCAGTTACTAGCTGGTAACGAACTTGCTTGTCACGGGAATACAAAAGCACAGAAAGGTCACAAGACAGGGGTTCTGCAAACTGTCAAAGAAGAGAAGGAATAGACAAACAGTACCATTTTTGAAGCAGACCACCCGTGTTGTTAATTCTTCTGAGTTATAGAAATTTGTTTATTTAAAACATGCAATTATGTTGATAATCTGTTGATTCAAACATGAAATGACAGGCAAACGAGATATTGAGTGAATAGTTGTAACCTTACAGACAGACTATCAAAGTACCATAGTTGTTTCCTTACAAAACAGGTGTTCCAAATAGACAGTGAAAAATTCAAGCGTTTCGTGAGGTGGAAACATGGAACCAGAGAGTGAGCAAGACATACAAGAATACGAAGGAAGTTTAAAATCATAGGTAAACAATTCTTGTAACGACATTTGTTTCTGTGCAAGCTGAAAACAAAAACAATTGAAATTCTACTGAATAGATAAGAGACCCATATTTACAGTCCAACTCTTTTAAAAATTGCTTGAATGTATTACAAAATACCAAAACCATTCGGGTTATACAAAACCTACAGTTAGGGTTTTAAATTTGAAACCCTTCTGAAGATAGAAGGTCGACTACCTTACAGTCCATTAAAATACAGAGGAATACTTTTCCAAGCCCTGAAAAGAAAACTGAACGGAGAACAACATAGCAACCACAGGTTGCTCTTGGAAGGAAAAACCCTAAGACTTAACAGTGGAAAACAAAAAGCCTGTGTAACCTCGGCAAGATATAGCAGAAGATAAAAGTAGAATATGGATTGATTCTACCCGTGAAGAGCGCGTCGTGAGAGCCATCCGGGACATTGGACTGTCGAGAGCCACAGCTCACCTGCACAGAGTAACCGAAGACTGAGTTAGTTCGACTACCCATAAGAGCGTGTACTTTCCAAAATAACAGTGTGGAGAGGGTTTGAAAGAAAACCTTGTAAAGAAGACAGAATACATAAGACTTCGACTGAACAAGCGCCATTTTGCCAAAGGCTGGTTAGACCTGCTCACGAGGAGCCGAGCGGTCAGAGTATGAAAGAAATGAGACAGTGAATGAATCAAGGAGAGAGAACTTACCAGTTGCGCGTCGGACGGAGTCGAAAAGAACCTGTGGAAAGTGCATTCAGAAGAAAAACACCTGTGCATCAAACAAGGACGAGATTACCATTGTGAAATAGAAAACGCAGAGGAAAAACCCAAAAAATTGAGAACAGGGTTTTCAGAAACAGGGAAATAAACATTTACAGTGGGCAAGTTTAAGCCCTTTTCGAAACAGCGGAATAGCTGAGCGGAGTTTGCAACTGAAACCGGCCACCATCGCCAAACAATTGCACAGACAGTCGAGACTTCGGCACGAAGTTACCAGAAGAACCAGACCTCAAGCGGAGGCATAACACCAAACAGGATGACCGCCAAATGAACTGGCAACGAAACCAAAGGCGAGAAAAACGAAGGCACTATCACCGAGTTGGAGCACTAACTGAGGAGTGAATGCTGAGCTATCGGCGGTGTAACCAAGTCATACGGAGACCGAGGATCGAGGTTTAAAATTTCATTTTATTTATCCATAGCACATGATGTATCAACTTGTGGTTTTAATGTAGTGCCAGGTAATAACACGTTGCCATTTATATAAACAACCCTTTATATGATATAACAATGACACGTATCAATACGTTGACAATTGGTTAACACAGTTGATATACTATAACAGTGAATTGGGGGTGCGGACTGGCGCCTACCCATCATAAAATAAAAAGGAATTTAAGTTAAGTAGCCAATTGATGCTATACTATAAAATCAAACCATCTAGAATATTATTCGTTAATAGAGACATGCTCAGAAAAACTTAGCCAGAGACTGGATAATATAAATATTTTCTTTTATATATCCATAATTATACAGAAATTTAATTGAATAGTAGTTCATATCAAACCATGTTAAAATGGAAGAAACTTTACAAGTAGAAAACTGCAAACAGTGGAAAAATGTGCATTGTGACTATCTGAAAACTTAACTGTACAGTTACAGTAGTAAAGTATCGAAACTGAAGAAGTTTCATGAATTTACATAAGTGCTTCACTATGAAATAGACAAAATAGGGACTTTGATATACCCATTAGGGTATTAACTAAAAGAGAGCCAGTTCTATTCGAAATAAAACAAATGCTGACATTGAAATTCTCATAAATTTAAACATTAAGGTTCTGGCCGTTTCGCAAAACTTTGGAAAAAAATCTTGTTGCCAAGAAGTACCTGTTAAGAATGGAAGGAGATGAGGATGAATCTCAGGTTTATCCCTTGTGAAAAACGTATTCCACCCAAAACCCTTGCGAACTTACCTACAAGAGACAAACAGGAAAGAGGGTTAACTAAGCTGGTAGAATTCAGTTATGAATAAATCACAGTAAATAAACCCTGAAAAAAAATGGTGTACGAAGTTTAACTTAGGAGATTTGGGCAAGATTATGAAGGAGATGACCTACAAACCATAACGTAAAAAGGAAGAATAAGAACATTGAAAGACAAAAGGGATAGTATTATTACAGCCTTAAGGTTATGAAAAATTGGTTAAGGGTTCTCTCGATTAAGAAAATTAACCTTTGGAGGCTTTTGAATAAGTTGAGAACCCGAAAGATTCATGTGTCGAGGTCCTGAGAAGTTTTTGCTGCTTGACCGAGTACTATCGAAGTCAATAGAGGAAATGAATAACCAGAATCGGCAAAGACGAAAACCTTTCAAACTAATTCCAAAACTTTGTAATGGTAAATAACCCAAGCAAAACCTAGTGCGGGTAAAACAAACTCAAAATTGAGACTACCAATCACATTTTTTCCTGTACAATCAATTGTTGAAGAAATATATTAAGAAACTATGATTACATTACCTGACTACTTCTGGAGAGGGTAACCCTAGAGAAACCATCGTAGCAGCGGAGCACCTCACTAGAGAAATGGAGGAACAAGAATGAGCGAGCAATAAGGAAAAATGGTTACAAGAATGAGGTCATACCAAAGGAACCCTAATGCATATTCGCCGTTGGATCTCTGGAAGGAAGATCCAGGGCAGAGGTAAATCCAACTGTCTATTGCCATAACTGACAGCTCAAGGCTAATAAATGTCATCTGCAGTTAAAACTCGAATTCCAACAGAACACATAATGCGAACAGATAACCCTTTGGAGCACAGTTAATGCATTGGGTACGAATACCATCAATCGTAATTAAAAAAAAAACTGACTTAAATATTTTCAATGAACTGAATCAGTAGTTTAATCATATGATAATATTAATGAGGTATAACTCATATATATGTATTCGAATAATTAATATCCATAAAATCTTGATTGCAATTATAAGGAATCTATGATTGCGGATATGACAATGATATGACGTATTTATTTATATAAAAGAATATCTCATGTGTATATAATTAATAACATAATGTTGCAAGTTAAATTTTTTTCTGTGGATGTAGTAGTGTAGGTGACAAGTGGTATCAGAGAAGCATTTGTACGATGAGACCCTATGGGTTAACTAACGTTGTAAGTTGTGTATTACTGATGTACACAAAGAGAGAAAGAAGTTAATAGGGTATTATGAGGAGGGTGCCAACACAACAGCCACCTCTGAATGCCGGGGAAACACAACCCCGACTGGACATGAACCCAGAAATGTGGGTGTAGCTGAGTGTGGATCAGCATCGGCAAACCAGTAGGTTTTTGGAGGAACAATAGCACCAAACCAACATTCTCTTAAATACATTACAAAATTTAAAAGAGGAAATGGAGAGAGTGAGAAATGATAATGCGCGGTTGATTCCCTTTCAAAAAATCACTCATAAACCCTAAAAAATGAATTTATCCTAAGTTGAAGTGTGAAGTAATACAACAAAGACAAACTATGTTATTTACACTTTACTTAGAGTTAAAAATGTGTTTTTATTCATACATTATCTCTTTACTTTCATATTAATTTCTAATTTAGCTATTAATTCCCTAAGTTACGCCCACCCGTATATTATTAAATCCCTTTTATTTTAATAAACCCTCAAAAAAACCCTTTATTTTACATTAAACCAATGTTTTAATATCCCATGTGCGTAATATAAAACCCCGCCATCTCCCATTGATTTAAACCTATCATTAAAACAAAATACTACCCCCCCCCATAGTTTTAAAACAAACTATAAAAAGTTGAGAAACTATATAATAAAAAATCTGCGCCCATATGTATAATTGAAACATTGGAAAATGTTTTAATTAACACATAAAACTTACCCGCCACATTATATTAAACCTAATGTTTTAAACTTTGCTTAAAATGATTATTTTTAAAATTTTAAATGTCCCTGCCACATTAATCAACCCTGGCCCCACTCCGAATCCCGACGCAACTTCCCCACTTGATCTAGACCATTCACAGTCCAACTCCAAGATCTGACGGAGGAAATCTCATATTGAAAATAAACTTGTGCATTGTTTCATATCTCAAATCTGCGCAAAATGTGTGGTATTAAGATCTCCTCTCTCCCCCATGAGCCCCCTTGTCATTGGATCACGTTCGATCACCCCAAAAAATCTTACCACTAAAATCACGCACGATAACCACTTTGGTTTTAATACTTTGAACACGAAAACCACCATTTCCACCCGATGTGATTGGCATTGATTACAGAGTAAACATAACCCTAATTTTCCTAAAATAGCCTTGGAAATGCATTCATTTCCTTTGTTCTGCATGTAAAACTTTGTATAAGCTCCCCAACCGTAAAACAAGTTTTTTCTGCCATTCCTATACCAAAAGCCTGCAAATTTCCAACCTGCAGCCATTGAAGATTGCTGAGGAGCTTTGAATTTCTCCAGAGATCAACTAGGAGCTGTTCAAACCATTCAAAACCTTCAAAAACCATTTTCAAAACTTGATACCTACATATAACAGGTATTCTTCAAGCGAAATAACCCATTTTTAAATTTGAAAGGCCCTATTGAAAGACAAATTTCATTCATAAACCTGTAAATTATCCATAGAAACAAATCAAAAAAAGAAAAAAAACAGGTCAAACCCTATCAAATTTTTTACAGAAACCCTTTTCTTTGATGTGCATCATTTCAAAGGGAAATTATGAGTTGTTAGTAGTTTCTATAAACGTTTTGAGCTCTAAATTAAGCCATATATCCTCAGAAGGTATCCTAAAGCCTTTGTTCCCAATCTCTAAGTGATCTTCAACCCAATTTCTCAGTAAAGACTTAGGAAACCCTTGTTTCTTGTTTAAAACCAGTTCAAATGCCTATGAATCCTATTGAGAATACAAATTGAAAAGAAAAAGCCCAAATAAAAGACCATACTTTGCCTATTTTTATCCAAGAAACCTCTGCAGAAGTAAAAATACTTCTGCAAACTTTCTAAACTTACAGAAGTAGCCAAAATGACTAAAAAGCAGAGCTCTAGCAATCCTAAAGTTTCCAAATTGCCAAAATCAACTACAGCCATGACTTCTAAGACTACTATTACTGTAAATCCTTTACAACCCCCTGTCATAGACATTGAACAAATTCCATTAGTTGATATTGATTACAAAATAGTAGACCCAATTGTTGAGTTTAATCTGCTAGATATTCATAACTGGAGCTATGAGAAGTCCTTAGATAATGAAGAAGAAGTCCATTTTTGCGAATCCCATTTGCCCAAATATGTTGTTCCGTTAACTCACCCATGCCAGGAATTCATTAGGTTATGTCAACAGTATTATGTGCCTGAACAAAGATCCATTGTAAATGCCTACAAAGAAGTGCTTTTCACCATTACTGCTGAATCAATTAACAAAATGCTACAACTTCAACCTGGTCCTCAAGCAGTCCCTTTATCCATAGAGGCCCTTACCAAGCTATATATTGGCCTTGATTTTCCTAAGAGATTCATGATTTTCCAGACATTTATGCCTTTGCATGTAGAAATTCCCCAAATAAATCCCCCATATTCCACTTCAAAATTCCCAGAATGTTCAAGGCATGTAATTTCCATGCTTTCCTTCATCCTAGGGTACTTTACAGATGAACACATAGATGAGTCCATCTTGAGTTTCTTATCCACTTTTACCCCAGGATAACCCCCATCAGTAATCTTTGGCTATGCCAGTTATATTGTAGATAATATTCATTATCAATTGATCAATCTTCCTATTGAATGAGTGTTCAGATACACATCCTTCCTCTTCCACATTTTTTTATATTTTCAATCAGACAATTTTCCAGTTACTCTTCAAAAGCTTGACATAGAGGGAAATCCTCTTTCTGTCATTTTCTGGACTACTTTTCTCAAGAAAGAGTGTGCAAATTTCACTTATGTAGAATTTTCAAAATTATTCATACATTCAGCGATCAAAATGTTAACAAAAACAAAGCAGCTAAGGATAAGTGAAGAAATGAAGAAGATATTACAATTTTAAGAGCAAAATAAAGTTGTTCATTGGTACCTATATGAAAAAAATACTGAGATTAGAGTTTTTGGGTCAAATTTGTTACCTTACAAGTTACCCAATCATGTTTCAATGAGGATCTTTGCCTTGGAGTATATCAGGCAAATCCTAAATTCTGATACCATAAATTTCATGGCAGCAAAGAAGAAAACTTAGTTCAAATTAAAGAATCATATTGGGCTATTCATTTGTAATCATAGGTATGTAGAGAAAGAAGCAGTTAAGCAACTGTTCGAATTCAGATTTGAAGAAATTTTTCCTTGAAATTATGATCCACAAGGGATCCTAATTAAAATAAGGGTTAAATGAAATTTAACCTCTTTCATCCATGAGGCAAAACCAGAGATAGAAAAATATTCAAATAAAATTAAGTGGACTGAGAATACCTTAATAGATGCAGTGAACAAAAGTGATACTAGTCACACTTTAGAAACGACAAATCAGCCAGAAAAATTTACTAAGAGAGTAAGGGAAGAAGGTGCCTATGTTGCTGAAACTACAACTGAAACTAAATTCAAGTTAATATACAAAAAAAGGCCTAAGTTAGATTCAGTGGGTAAAGAGAAGGTAACAATTGATGTAGAAGAAGAAAACCTCCCAGATGCCAACACAGATGTTGTCACTGTCATCATCAATGAACAAGTTGCTGAAAATAGAATGAAGAACAAGTTGATACTAAAGATGCACAGTTGATAGAAAAACAACAGAGCATGGAAGCCTCATCCTCACAGACAGCTGAGGAGAAAGATCTAGATATCAAAGAAAAATACAAACAGATCAAGCTAAATAATGAAGAGATCAAGAGCAATATTTATTCTCAATATCTCAAGCAGACACCAAGTGGTCAAAATAGAATTTTGTCTGCATTTGATTATTCAAACCAAAAGCTAATCATATCGATGTTGCAGCCAACAGTAAAATCTCCAAATACTATAGTAGATTATAGGAAAATTGATGTATAAATCCCAACATAAAACTTTCATGCTCTTGATCAGATTGAATTTCACAGACAGACTTCAGAAATGTTGTACTCTACTGTTACAACCAAAGCCATGAGTGCTCAGAAGTTCCAGAACACCATTGCCAATATGAAATATCAGATGAAATTGGACAAAGCATCCTTGTATGCTAAGTATATAAGGTTAAAATATTTGGAAGAACTGATCTTACCGGTGGGATATGACCTTGCTAATGTCAAAGCAACAGAGCTATTAGTGAAAAAGAAAAATGAGGATATTTCAACATTAAGGAAAAAACTTAAAATGCCATCAAGTGAACATCCTAAAACCAAGGAAATAATATAAGGACAGAAACAAAAATATGACATGATGAATTTAATTTTTTAGCTGACAGCCCAAATCCAGGAAATGGAGATTCAAATGGACAAACTTTTCCAGGAAAAAGAAACACCAAAGGTACCATAGATTCCTATAGTTATTCATGTAATCACTACAGTTGTGCCATCAACTTTAGCTAAAAATTTGGCACCCAAAGAACCACTGGCCACTACAGTTCCAGTAACCTCATCCACAACATCAGTTATAGAATCATCCACAACAACAGTTCACCATACAGATGAAGTCAACAAATTAGTGAAAGCTATGGAAGAAATGTCTCTTAAGACAAATGAAATCAGCAGATTGAAACAGGTGGTAGAAAATCTTGAGAATTCAAAAAAAATGGCTCAAATAAATGCAAAAACACATGAGAAAAAATCCATAAGACTGAATGAAGAATTGAAAACATTACAGAAGGAATTAACTTTGAAAGATCAGATTTCCTATGTAAAAAATCATTTGTGGAACAAAATCATAGAAGCCATAAATAATGTATGGCCCTTAATTCAAGTTATTTTTTAGCAAATAGAATTTCTCAAAGTAGCATTAGAAGAGATTCAGAAGACTAAGGAAGAACTGGATAAAAAACCAGAACAAGCAGCAGAATTAATCAAGTTCCTTAACAACAAGAATTGCTAAGAGCTAGAAGAACTTGAAATAACTGACAGGACTGAAACTATCCTTGAGATAAGGAAAGTTATTACTAAAAAGAACCTCATGAAACAATTGGAGGAAAAATGTGAGAATATGAAAACCACCATAACCAGGTTTATGGTCAAATTTGAGAACCTAAGGCAAAGAAGTTTGCTTAATATTTTGGTCATTAATGAAAAATTAATGCCTCAAGATGATTACAACAAAAAGATCAGAGAATTTTCCAAGGAGAAAGTTGAGAAATCTGAAAGTGGACAAGGCATTCCAACAGGAAACGTCCTATTTAGAATTTTTGAGGAATTATTCTATTTACAGCATGAAATTAAACACATTTTTGTAATCAAACCAACCTTTTCCAGTTACACAAAAGCATATGAGAATTTCAGAAAGATGAAGAAAATAAAAAAATCCAAGTTATTAAATTTGGGAATCATTAACAAATTTACTGTATAAGGTAAAAAGTCAAAAGGTAACAGTAAAAGCAGTTTGCTAACATTTGGAGTCAAACAGATTTTTTACAGGAGTAAAGATATTTTACAGAGTTTAAAGAGTTTCAAAGCTTAAAGAGAATCAGTAAAAGAGTATCAGTTAAAGCGGATCAGATTTCTAAGCAGAATTGAAATATCTAAAGCCAGCTAGAAAGACAACAAGGCATCCAGCTGCTTCTTATCCTAAATCAGTTTCTATTTCTTTTGGATAGATAAGATAGCTTGTTGATTTGTTAAGCACTTGTCTCTATTATTGTTGTAAAGATATTTTGTTTCCCTTAGATAATTCCTAGAAGCATTCTAGGATATTTTGTAAACAATTATGTATAAATACTTCATCTTTAAAAGTATTATTGTGGAATAAATTGCTAAAGATTTCCATAGTCATTTTTGTGGACTTGAAGGCTTTTTGTGTTCAAATTTTGAGTAGCAGACTAGATCAAATAAACTAGCATCATATTTTAGGATTCATGTGATGAGCTATTTGGAGTGAAGTATTTTCTAAATTTTTCATTGTTATCTTTCTTTGTTACATGCAATCCATTATGTGTTATAAATTTGAATGAATGAATAGGATGATTACTTCAGGATTTGTTAAAAGCACCATGTCTTAACTATTTTTCATTTCTATGTTTTCATCTGATTTCCAGTGTAGGGAACCCTTAATTGCTCCCTCTCTCATTTGACCTCTGCCTACTACTTCCCTTTTTCCGGATCAAAGAACCCTTCATTTCTCTTTATCCTGATCATACCATCTCACAAAACAACTTTCCAATATCTCCAAGGGTTATCTATCGTTCCCTCAAAAAATTTGACTTTTTGACCTTGATCCCAGATCTGTATGCTTGATTTTTGACTTCTTAGCCCAATGGACAAATATATTTCCCACTATCCATCTCTTCTAGTGATTTTCCCACTAAATCAATCAAAACAAAACCAATTGCACAATCATAACTAGCCTAATATTTTATAAAACAAAACAAAGTTAGATTTTATAGAGAGAGCCCTCTCTGAACCCTAGGAAGGCTAGATCCTAGAGTTTAAAATTTGGTCTGTGATTACCTCTAGTTTTCTCAACTAAAATCCAAAAAGCTCACAACTAGAGAATTACTGGAGTGATAACACCTACCATCTTCCATTTCACCCCACAACAATGTCAAATCGAGATAAGGTTGAATTAAGAGAAAAAATCAGAGAGGAACGATACCAGGAATGGTTGAATCAACCACCTATTCAATTCCCACAATGTCCAGATTCGCCAATTAGGAATGACTACAAAAATAGTAGCTCTCCATAAGTTGTCGATGGAGGCAATGAAATAGAGCTTGGTATGGATGATTACTTAAGGGATATGACTTCCATGGAGACAATGTTGTTATATGCATTCCAGAATGATGATCAGTTACGGGATGATGCTCATATCACTGATACCTTTTTCGAACGCCTTAAATTTGCTTCCACCACCCCTCGTTTTTGACCTAGCAATCAGTCAAAGTCTCCCCAGTTGGGGACAACGGTGTTACTGTTGGCTTGTTGAATGCATGTTTTTCAGAAATTTTGAGTTAATTTACCATCAGTTCATCCCTTATATTTTGAGAAAGATAATCACACAATGAACACTACAAATGGTCAATTTTATGAACATTAATAATTATATCAGCATTAATGTACATTTAATATTGTCCATGAACAACTATAGGTTATTCCGAGTGATAATGTATTTCCCGATAGTTGTGAAGAGGCAGAGAAATTGTTGAAAATGTTGGGTTTGAGTACATATCATATCATGCATGTCCAAATGATTGTATTCTATATAGAGGGGAATATGCAGACAAAGAGATATGTCTGAAATGTGGGCATGAAAGGTATGATAAATAAAAAAATAAGGGTAAATCACATGGTCCTCCTTTTAAGATATTGAGGCACATTCCTCTAATCCCATTGATTCAAAGGCTCTTTTGTTGCAAATAATTAGCTATGCTGCAGGGATGGGAATTATGTGAATCCCATCAGATTCAATAGCCATGAAGCATATGTAGGATATATGGACCGAAAAATTCAAGGATGAAGTATGAAGTCTACGACTCAGCATAGCCATGGATGGCGTTAACCCATATTCCCTCCAAAATACCAAATATTTTTTTTTCCCTATAGTAGTGAGCAATAAAAATATCCCCCCATGGTTGCCTGTGAAGAATGAACATCTTATGTTGGCTCTCATATTCGCTAGTAGAAGACAATTGAAGGATATGGATGTCTACTTACAACCACTGGTAGATGATTTGAAGGAATTATGGGATGGGAGAAATGTATACAATGTATCAAATGCCATCGCAGCAGAGAGGAGTTTTACATTGTATGGAATATGTGCTTACACACCACATGATTATCCAAGCTTAGTAGTTTTCTCTGGTAAATTACATGTCTATTGATTTGTTTATATACAAAAAAAAATTCTTTCGCGTATTAGTTATTTAATTCATTGTAATTGTTCTGATATTCATGATATTCTTTAACGTTCCATGCATAAATATTGTATACAATAATTTTACATGTCTTGTAACAAAACGGTATTTTGGATGTAAATGTTGTGGACCTTCTCTAAAATCTAGATTGTCCAACGACTTACGAAAGCCCGTGTATGACTTATCCAGGGTATTCCTCCAAGAAGAATACCGTTACAGAAGAGCAGCATCCACTTTCAATGGTAAACGAGAGAGAACCCAAAGTCCTCCAATAATGACACCAGTTGAAGAGGCTTACAGCATATGAGAGAGAGAAGGAGAAGGATTCCATAGAAATTTTCGATTCAAATGGGGAGCCTATGTTCGATGATCCAGAACTCTTCAACACATATGTTGAGAAATTTCCCATTGGGATGAAATGGAAATATATCTTTTATAACCTCCCATACTGGGAGCATCTTAAGATTACCCACTTATTGGATCCCATGCATATATTAAAAAATGTTTCATCTTCTTTATGGAGGCACATATCATCAAAACAAAGTGACACATTGGTTGTTAGGAAAGATCTTATTACTTCGAAAACTAAAAAGAAACATTGGCCAAGACGATTAGAAAGTACAGGATCAGAGGCAGGCATTGGTCCCTCTAATTGGGATTTAAAATAAGGTGATGTCCCATGTATTTTTAAAAAAGATGATATTTCTTTGGCAAAGGAAGTTATAATGGGCGTGAGGGTGCCATGCTCATATGGGTCTTCACTATGGCATTGCTTCATCGTGGACGACCATTTGTCAGGGTTGAAATTGCATGACCATTTGAATATTCTAAGAGTACGTATAATTTCAAAAGCATGATTTTATTATTTGTTATATTAATAAATTTTATCACATGCAAGGATCCGAAAACATAACTAGTTTTGTATATTATTGCATGTGTTTATAAATTTTTAGTGCCATTATCCTTTGTTCATGTGTGGGTGTGTGAAACATGAATTTCCCCAAGCCCTAGGATGTGCCATATCTAAATTATCTTCATTTGTATGTTGGATCATGTCAAAGGAGATTCAGGTGGCTAGCATTCGACAATGGTGTCAAGAGATCGTTGAGATTTTTTGTATGTTTGAGAAGGAACTACTGATGAGTTTCATGGACTTTCAGGTTCATATTCTAATACACCTATTAGACAAGGTTGAGTTAGTTGGGGTGGTTTCTTGTCGTTAGATGTTCTTCTTAGACAGGTACATGAAGAAATTGAAAGGTTTTGTTCGAAAAAGGGAAAAACCCGAGGGGTCTATGGCAGAGGGTACACATTGTATGATTATTTCTATTATGTCAGTGAGTACATCAAACAAATTGACAACCAACCAGGTGCGGTGATTTGGGATGATGAAAGGGATGAAGACAAAAGAGAAGGGGAGCTGCTCCAAATGAATGGAAAAAGGAGCTTGATAAATAGTAAGCGACTTATAATTTTCAAATTTACAAAAAATAAATACTCATGTTGAACTTCAATATAATGTATATTTTTATCTCATATGTACTATATGCCAGTTTTATTTCATCAACGAATGAAGAAATTGAAGCAATTAATAAATTCATTCTTTACAATTCCGAAGTGACACAACTGTGGGTCACATTGTACAAACAAAAGAGGATGAAATGGGATAATGACAAGAAATAATTCAGGTCGTTGAATGGTATAAGTGTGTCTTATCCCAACCATTTAAAAGAAAATATTCCAAAAATATGCCCCAACAGTTGCGTTGTTGACCAAGTCAGAGAGAAATATAGTGCAACCGGTTGTTACGCTTGTGTTGAAGAGGATGTGCTAAACATAGGGATTGGGTGCATCCACTCGGTAATAGTATATTTATGTATATTTTAAACTTAATAATGCACCTTTGAAATGTAATTACATCTATATTTCATATTTTAATAGTTGGGTTATTATAAGACACATGACACTGTGATTTTTTAAATTTTTTATAGGTCAATTTGTCCCCATCTATGTGGGCATATGGACACCATTTTCACACAGAAAATTTCGATGGTGGACACATGACACAATACTGTGGAGTGGAAGTCAAGTTCGATCAATCTAGTCAAGCTAGAAACCATGATCAAAACCTAGTACAATGAACGTTAGGTTACGTTAGAAAGATACAAGAGATCATTGAAGTGGATTTCTCTTCTTTCTAATGTGTTATTTTTAGGTTCAAATGGTGGGACACATTTGATTGGAATAATGTAAAGGAATATCGCAGTAGTAGGCTGATATGTATCAATTCTAGAAAGATGAGGGATGAAGCTAAGGAGCCCTATGTTTTCCCTAAACACTGTAAGCAGGTGTTTTTTTACACAGAAGTATTGGATAGAGATTGGTGGTTTGTATTAAGACATGACCCTAGATCAAAACATATTTTTGAGAACAATAGTATTATCATGCCAAGCGAGCTGGAACATAATGAGGGTGATCATGAGAACCGAGAGTGATATGGTACATGTGTTATTTCATCATTTATATTTTTAAGATGAGTTTTTATAAAGAAGGGGACTTAATTACCTTATAACTAAGACTCTTTTTTTGGAAACATTAAAATATGTATTTTGAATTAATTGGTTTGCATTTTGTTAATGCTAAAATCATTTCACTTGATAATTTGCAATTATGTTGATCTCGAAAACAATGACATATTGTATAAAGTTCTTTTTTTATAATGTTAATTCCTAAAAGAATACAACTACTTGATTGTTTTAAATATGTGTGAATAACATCTTCAAAATGTATAATGTTATTTCTGTTATGTAAGATCATAATAAAATAATGATAATTCTAAACATGAATTTATTTGTATTATTTTCTAAAATTTATTATGTTACAAAAATGCATATTAGTAATGTAGATTTATTATTTTACAAATATTTTTATTCATAAAAATTTACAATTATGGCAATTTAACAATATTTATGATATACATTTTACTTATGGTACTAATTATAGTTTAAAATTGACAATTAATTTACAAATTTACAAATTTACAAATTTTAATAAAATTGAATGATGGCAATACATACAATTACAATTAGAATTACAAGTTACAATTTCACAATACAATTACAATTTACAATTTTACATACAATTAGAATTAGAATTAGAATTACAATTAAAAATTAAAATTACAATTAAAATTAAAATTAGAATTACAATTGAAATTAAAATTACAATTACAATTACAAATTAAAATTACAATTAAAATTAAAATTAAAATTAAAATTACAATTACAATTACAAATTATAATTATAATTACAATTAAAATTAAAATTACAAATACAATTTTACAATTTTACATACTATTAAAATTAAAATTTCAATTACAATCACAACATAATATTTAATAAATATCATGATTTAGTATTAAAAATAAACATCGCGATCATGTTAACCATCATAAAAACATCATATTCGAATAAAATACACATTCAATTCGCTAACTTCATCTAATCATCGTGATCATGATCATCTAACAAAACACAAGCATTATATAACATCATCACAACACAAACATAAAATATACATCTTATGTCAAATAACTGCTATCACATACACATCTATATGCAAGCACATTAAATGAACATATCTGACATGACCTAACAATATGCAGATCATGATGAACACCAACATGTAAATTAAGTACATAAACATGAACATAAAATACATGGACCATATATATATATATATATATATATATATATATATATACATATACATACATATATATATATATATATATATATATATAATGTCAAAAATATACAACTGTAATATATAAACTACATATAAATGTCAAATATTTGGTGGTACATAAATACTAGAACTAGTCAAGGCTTGCTTAGTCGATGGTGCAGCCTCATGCTCAGATAGACAGCGTGCATATTGATTAGTCGATGGTGCAGTCTTCTCAGGAACTACCTGTTGATGAATCGTCGAAGGAGAAACCTGCTTAGATGTGGATGATGCATCCTATAATGATAGACCTACCTCCTCAGACAAACCTGCCTGCTCAAGACTAGGTGTTTGCTAAGATGGTGCAGATTGCTCAGACGATGCATGTTAATTAGGATTGGATGCTCACTTCTCTTCATGATCTCTGTCGTGAGGTGAAGGAGGAGGAGGTGGAGTACTATAATGATGATCACCACCCTCATGCTCATGATCATCATATGAGGCCTTCTCTGTAGTGCATCTCCGCGATGCCTACCCCTGCTAGCCCACACTACTGCTCTGGAAGCTCCAATGATATGATGGATGAGGGTCAACATATCGTGGGGCAAGCCACTCCAAAGCCGTGTGAGCCTATGATCAACCTGAATCTCTCTGATCGTAACTAGTTGGACTCCCTCATCAACTAGCAGTCGACAGAGATTTTCGCCCAACTCCATCCTAAATCTGGTGTCCGGACTACACCTCTATCCCGTGGGTATCTACACCCGATCAAGATCAAGTCTGTCACCTTGATCCTCTACCTCTTCCATCTCCTCATCATCAACATCTACACCTGGATCATTCAGAGGGGGTGGAATCTTATCCCCAACAAATGTCCCAATCTCTACAAAATATATAGTACACAACAATATCAATTATACATTTTCATTAAACAATTTAATAAAACAAGTTAAATGATGTGTTAGAATAAATTTTCCCATGTGGTGTAGAACAGTCGGTGATGGGGTGCACTGTTAAGGCACTCCGTTCTGTAAGGTCACTGGTTCGAAACCCATGGGTGGAATGGAAGGAGAAAAAAATGGGAAGATTAGGATTAGTCTAAAAGAGCAAAAAAAAAATAAAAAAAAAATGTGTTAGAATAAATTTGATAATTCTAATTAATTAATTAAGACAATAAAATGAAACTATATTAGTTTAAAGAAAAAACTAATATTACCTCTAGCGTCTGGTGGCTCATCCTATGTGAAGAGGATGTTATTACACCCTCGCCAATCCAAACTGGCATACAGACATGGCACCAGAACAAAGGAGTGATCATCAACACTCGATAACAACTCCAATGCATCGAGAGATATCCTAGCAAGAAATTCAGATTGTCCCCTCTTGGGCATCATCTGGTCCCACATCTGCATCTGTACATGCAGTATCGACCTACGAGATTGTCGAACAAAATGAGGCCTCGTCTCTAGAAACCTCCCAAAAAATAAAGAAAATAACTCCGAAGAAAAATGGAAGTTCGACCTCCCATGTGCCTGAGAATGACATCTATATAATTCTGTACAAAACTGCCACAAAAAAATCATAGACCATCTCACAAGTCGTGGCACCTGGAATAAAGAATCAACATAAAATAAAAGAAGATAAATAATGTGTTGCCTGTCGCTGGTATAGAGTGAAATTTTCATCAACAGTAGTGAGAGGCACCTCACCTCCTTTGCACCAAATGAAGTAATACGTAACTAACCACCGAACACCTGAAAATCTGCAGGAGAAACTATATCGTCCCTAACGTATATATGGGAGTACGCCAACTAACTCCCTGCTGCATAGCCAATGGGGACATCTGGGAATTGGGGAAAATCTTGCCTCTCCTAGATAGTCTATTAATAAAATATAAGTCATCCTCAGTGGGCGCGTACCACTAATCAGGACCTACCCGGAAAGCCTGTCGGTGGGCATTCCACCTGAAAACGAGCTATACCACTAACCCACTATGGTCCTTCAGGGATGTAGCCTCATTATAGAACTTGAGGAGGCATTTAGCCCTTAGGAGCAACTGGGTGGTTGTCGTAATAGGCAGAGGGTACATAAGTCTCTCCCTCTCTCGTCCATCCCAAAGGTGAATCACATTATATTGGTCCTCCATATGTTCTTGATGTTCCCTTTGTTCTCCACATTGACGTCATTGAATGATTCACATATTAAATACATTATTTTTATTAAATGAGACATTTATTTAAATATATATATATATATATAGAGAGAGAGAGAGAGAGAAAGATATATATATATATATATATATATAGTTAAAAAAAATCAGTTGGTGCACCAAAAAAACAGTCACGCACCAGTACAGATGTGTACTTTTTTATCACACACTACAATCGGTGCACATGGAAATTGTTCGCGCACCAAAAATCATAAATTGTACTTTTTCTGCAGTGGGTTGATGAAACTATCTGCCCCAGGGAAGATAGTTAGTTCAACGAACTGGCCAACCATAATTCATGGTCAACAATGCGGTCATTTAAACGTCTGCACTGTTGGCTATGTACCAGTTCGGGAGGGCGGTGCGTTGACCAAACTATGCGCTGCAGGGCAGATAGATGGTCAACAATGCAGTCTCGTAAATGACTGTACCATTGATGATGTACTTATGTCAGGAGGGTGGTACACTAACCTAACTATCCACCCTGGGGCGCATATTTTGGTCAGCACACTGTCGTCCCAACACTGATTCATAGTCAACGGTGCAGTTGCTTAAACAACCCCACTAACATGTACGTTTAAAAAAAAAACAAGGTGCACATTTTCGATACCTCAATGAAGCCCGATGTGGTTTCCATTACACCATTCGCGATGCGGTCTGTAAATTTACAGTGAGCACCACGAATGGTGTGAGCTGAACAACTCAAGCGCATTGCGCAATTTTTTTTGTTTTTTATTTAATTGGTAAAATTTAAGGTATTTTACAATTCTAATCTTCTAAAACGTTTATTTATTGAGAAATAAGTAAAATACCTATACATTTGCGCGTCGAGGAGGCATATTTACTGAGGAATTGGAGAAACAAAATTTTCCCACCGTTTTCCAAAATTCGAACTCCACAAGGTGGCAAATGGCCGGAAGCAGTGCGTGTAATGGGAGCATCGATGGTAGGGTGCCTCACACAAGAGAAATTATCATCAATGCTTGAGAGGTTTGGAGGACTAAAGAAGTGAAAATGCGGTTTTTTCATTCTGCGATTTTTTTTTTTATTTAATCCTATTTTAGTGCGCAGGTTTTTCAGACACATCTAGTGGTGTGCAGGTTTTTGAGATGCAGTGGGCCTATTTATGCGCAGTGCACCAGTTTACTATACTAATTAGATGCATCGGGCAGGTTTGTACGGAGAGCACGGTGTCTCGGTCTGCCAATTTTTAGTATGCACCGGTGCGTTGTGAGTTAAACGCACCAGTGTGATGTATGATGAGAAATTCACTGGAAAAAAAACATCCGTAAAACCCTCCACCCGCCAACCTCCTCTAGAGACCTCCGCTACAAACGGATATCTAGGCTATTTTTATAAGGCGTTCCTCAAAAACATCCGCTAGATGGTATTTTCCTTTTAGTGATAGGGGATAAAATTATTGGTGTTGCTCACTGTTAGAAAATCCCATCAAAACATACTTTCTCTGAGATTATTTTCATTTTCTTAGAGAAGTATAAAATATGAAGGTGTCAATTCTTAATGTTTTAAAAAAACTTATTTTAGTTATAATAGGAATGATGAAAATAGCCCACCGCTCATTAGAAGAATGGAACCTGCCACTTTTTTCATCCTCCCTCTCATATACATGCTTTTAAAATATTTTTCTAAAATCACTAATCATTTGAGATCCAAAACTACGAATGAATTTGAGGATGCCATTTCTATCAAACAAATTTTTATGGAACAAAAGGAATATTTGTTTTGTTAGTGAATGCAATAGTCGCTGAACTTATCATTTCATCAATGGCATTCTCCTACAGGAGCTGGGCATAACTAATTTTTTTAGAAAAGGAAAGGATAAAAATATGTGAATAGCACATTTTTTAAAGAAAATAATTATATTATATAGAAGTAGGGATAACTATAATTGCATTTATAAGAATTGGAAGAAAATTTTGAGAATATTTTCGTCATAAAAATATTGTCATTGTCAACGATTTCATTATTCTGTCATTTTATAGGTGATTTTTGTTCTTGTGGAGAATAATATTTTAGGGAAAGGGACCATACTTCAAGCTGCATATCATTTTTTAAACAAGGCTCAAATTTTTGCCTACCATTTATGAAATTCCATGTAAAATAATTCATGGAAACAATGTATGGGGTTTCTGTCAACCTTCTTGATTTTATTTTTTGGGTTCAAGGAAGTGTTATGTGTGGAAGCATGAGGAGTGCATTGTGACTTACATGTATATGGTCGATTTGAAACCAAACTTATAGATTTATAAATTATAACGAACAATAGATTTATTTCTATTAGAAGTGTGTCCTTAAGTTACTTGGTAGTGTTTTATTTTCCCAATTGCATCCTTGTTGTTTCTTGGTGTTTAGATTACAAGTTTACCACTTAAATAAAGTATAAATGAGAAATGCTTCCATATTGATTAATTCAAAACTATGTTTTTATGTAAAATTATTTTAAAATATGCAAAATCAAGTTCAAAACTATACTCATTTTGTTTAAAAAAGTAATGGCTCTCGATCAAAATTGTCCATTGCAAATTCTATGAATTGTGTGTCTACTTGTACTTATATTTTTGTGAATATAAGGCTTTTGATTACTCAGTCGCACATAAGGATTTTCATTACTCGGAGCATTTTACACCAATGTTTGAGTGGAAAACCAAATTAAACATCTCTCAAAAATTGGAGAATGGTTCTATATGATTTAATTTTTTTGATCCTATTTGTACAATTCTAATTATGACTGACAATCAAAGATGTGAGTGTATACCAAATTAAGTATTACATGTCGTAGAAAGGTTGAACATATTCTACCATAAAAATAATTGTTTGCATCTTGATTGGATCTATAATTGAGATCCCTTTCAAACATTTCCCATAAATATCATTTCTAAGAAAATTTTGTGAGACCATAATACGGGATAAAATTGATGATGTTGTTCACTGTCGAAAAATTCCATCAAAATAAACTATCTCTGAAATAATTTTCATCTTCTTAGAAAAATGTAAAGTTTGAAGGTGTCAATGCTTAATGTATTGAAAAGTTTTATTTTAGTTGTCACATGAATGTTGAAAATAGTCCATCTCTCAATGGAAGAATGGTACCTGCCACTTTTTTCATCCCCCATCACATATACATCCTTTAAAATAGTTTTCGAAAATCACTAATCATTCGAGATCAAAACCACATATGAATTTAAAATTCTCATATCTATCAAACAAATTGTTATGGAAGAGTAAGGAATATTTGGTCTATTAGTGAATGCAATAGTCACCAAACTTATCTTGTCAACAATAGTATTCTCCTACATGAGTTGGACATAACTAACTTTTTTTTATACAAGGCAAGGATAAAAATATGTAAATACCACATTTTTTAAGAAAATAATTATACTATACAAAAGTAGGCATAAGTGAGAAATGAATGAATTACCTACCTTGAAGCAGTTGAAGCTACAGTAAAATCTTAGAATTAGAATAATTCCCCTCTAGTTGTAATTTAATTGTGATAGAAATATTAACAAGGTACTCAATGCATTTTCCAATTAAATACTTGCCATATAAATTACCGTCATTAGCATAAAAGTATTTAAAGACACAATAAAAAAAAAAAAGTGTTTTCAATGTTCATTGAACTCCAATTGCATTTATAAGCATTGGCATAAAACTCTGAGAATATTTTCCTCATCAAAATATTTCCACTTTCAGTGAGTTCATTCTTCTACCATTTAAGATGTGCTTTTTGTTGTTGTGGAGCACAATATTTCATGAAAAGGGGCCAAACATCAAGTTGCATGTCACTTGTCAAAGAAAGGCTGAAAGTTTTTTCTATCATTTATGAAAATTCCATAGTAAAATCATTCATGGAAACAACATCTGAGCTTCCCATCTACCTTCTTGATGTCCTTTCATGGGTTCAAGCTAGTGTTGTGTGTGGAAGCAAGAAGAGAGAATTGTGATTGACATGTATATGGTCAATTCGAAACCCATCTTATCGATTTATAACAAGAAATAGAGTGATTTCTAGGACAAATGTTTCCATGATCCATAATAAGTAGGAAGATTGTCATTTTATGGACTGTCATTAGCTACCATATATCCTACATGCACTGTGGACATTATGAATGTGGAACGACTTATTATGAATGGCCTCTTCTTTAGTTTTGATTTTAGTGTTGTGCTTGTCATAATAGTCTTCGATAACCCATATAGATTATGAGCATTGTACTCCAAGATATCATTATAGTGAACTTCACGAGTAGCGATGGTTTCGTTACCTAGTGCTCTGTCTATTCGAGAATCATTGATTTTGTAAATGGGATTTCATCCATATAATAAATGTATGTCCAAATCATTTCTAGAGGAATTTTTTTTATGCATATATGTCTACAACTAATTCAAAAACCAAATTATTTTCATATCAATACCTGCATTGGTGAAATCCTATGTAATCTAATTCAATTATATAAATTAACAAGACTGTAAATACAAAGTCATATCCTAGCTTGTCTATTAAAACATTTCATAAATTCACATAAAGAGCTTAAAGGATGTGCTTAGGGGAGTAAATGGATGGGAGTGTGATCACATGTTCAAAGTAACTGCTCCCAAGACAAAGTAAAGTATTAAACCGAACTTTTTCAATGATCATCCTTTAAATTTTTGATAAGAAATGAAAGGGTTTGGCTACTTTTCTTTTTCCAAAAATTCATTTTATAGATTAAAAAAGAGTGCCCTTCTATTATAATTTATAACTAAGCATAGCATTTCTTGCAAATAAAAATTAAAAAATGAACATTGCATCATTCAATCATCCAAAGTTTATTCATGTTAACCATTTCTTACTGGCTAACAAATTCATATACATTTTTACCATATTTTTTCTATTGGTGTCTCCTAAGCATATGTAAGAACTCATACATTCTCCACAATACACACTAGATTGGAGTTATGAAAATTCTTGAATCGGGATAGATTGAATTCCTTTTGTTGTTGAGAGGCAATGTTCAAATTTGCAACAAGAAATACTGAAAATGGAAACCACAAATGGAATCCAGAAAATGGCACCGAGAAATGGTACCATATGAGGTTTCTGATTTAATTTTCCCTCCCTTAAATTGAAAGAAAAAACATAATTTCATCTCATGATAACTTGTATTAGCTAACTGAGTCAAGAAGACTTAGTTAGCATAGGAAATTTGAGTTAAAGGTCAAAGATGAGGCATGCAAAGGAATTTTCCATTTTTAGGCAGTCGAGATATAGTCATTTATGGGTTGTAATTAGTTAACTCAACAAACTGAGTTAAAATCAGTTTAACTAGTTCTAACATAGAGATGATCTAGTGAGAGGTGTAGTGAATTAAACTAGATTTAATTCACAAGTAGTGCTCAATCAGTTAACTGATAATTCTCTATAAATAGTTTTTTCATGTAAGTTTTAAGGAATACCCAGTTGAGACTCAGGTTAAACAGAAGATATTTATGAGTTGTGTTGTTAGAAAACTATACAGGTCATGCATGAGGTCATCGAGAAGTCCTTGAAGGATTACGCAATCATTAATTGGTAATTTCCTTATTAATAGGGGCTCAATTAGCCCCAAAGTGCATAAGGAATATTGGGCAGGAAGTGGCAAACAAGCGGTTAAATACTTGACCAATTTTGATTAGATTGCAAGCCAAATTCTAGCAGGATCAAAGTGCAACGGTCAACAGAGTGCAGGAAGTTTCTGAGTGGAGTAATAACATTGTATTGTTTCAAGATCGTGGCCATATGAAATATATGGATAGATGGGTTTTGATTTGTTTCTTTCCCCAGATACATATTCTATTTTGCAATTGATTGTCTCTTTCTCTTACTTGTTATGTGATTGTGTGATCGTGTTTTGTTTCCACAAATTGTAAAATGATTCAGTATTTTGTTTTAGTACATAACAAGATCATATTGAATCCCCTGGATAGATTTTCTACAAAAGGGACATCATCAAATCAAAGAAAAAAAAAGACTCTGCCTGCACAATTGTAATATGCAAAATGCATCCTCGAAGATCATCTGCAATTGAAGCAATTTCCATAACTGCTAGTCCAATAAGAAAATGAAGAACCATTCCAAATATTGCATTTGTTTTCCCACATGCTATAAGTCGAGGTTGAAGAGCCTTGAATAAACCTGTCATCCAAAAATTTATTGTGATTCATTTAGCTTTGCATGTCTTCATCAAGAGAAACTAAGAAGATGCAGAATTTCCACAAGCTATAAACACAATTCTACAACTACTACTGAAACTGAAACTACTACTACTGAAAAGAAAACTACTACTAAAACTGAAATTCTTCTAGGAAGAAAACAACTTTTTTAATGTCTATATTATGCCTGCAGTCAAGTAATAGGTTTTTTAGGAATACTTTGGCCTTTAAATGCAACATATTCTCAATCATTCTAACATTTTGTTTCAATAAATCAAATGAAAAAATATATCGCCAGAAAATTTAAACCTTATTCTATAATGTAATAACAACGGTTGGTGGTGACTCATTTCGTTCCCCATTAACTTCACCTAGTAACCTTGGTGTAATATATGCACTATATCTTATATATTGAGGTGAACATGGAGAGCCTTGGATCGTAAATAAAGAAAATTTCATAAAAAAATTACTTCTATCTTGTGTGCTACTCTTTCCTAGTTTGAAGCCTTACAAGGTTTCCTTTGCAACATATTTTATAATTACTAGTATTTAATTTAATTTATAATAAACTTACCCTTTAAATAATTTAAGAAACTAAAGAAGTGAAAAGTATAATGTGAGATATAAAAACAAATAAGAATGTGAAAAGACTAAAAATAAGATATAGTCATAAAGGAAAAAAAAAGGATCAAACTTTAAGAAGAGGAAAGGGTCAATTTAAATGGGATAAATAAAAAGGTTTAGGTAAATGGGATAAATAAAAAAACCCCAAAAAAGGCTAATATAATGAAATATAAAATATATATTTAAAAAACAAAAAAAATCCTAGTAGTACCCTCAAACAAAATACACAAAGAGCTTTTACAATCACATTAAAAAAGCATTCCCAACATCACACCGCAGATATATACAACACTCTTTCCTCAACCAATGTAAATATAATAAAATATTATTTCCTCTTTCCTCAACCAATACAGTTGAATTTACCTTTCTGATCATATATAGTACTTGGGTTGAGGAAAGAGTGTTGTATATATTGATCATATTTGACAAGGCCATGTGCATGGCACTGCCACAGGGCCATCTATGCCATACAAAGCCACAACCTGTCAAATAGTACAATCTTGACTACTCTCAACTCTGTGTTGAATTTTTAGGTAATTAATTCATTATTTTGAATCTGGAACTTTATTGGGTTGATATAAAATTCAAATTGTTCTCAACTAAAGAGTTTAATTCCTGTATTAGTTGAAAACTTAATTCAGGAAGGTAAGGTTATGGTGAAAAATATAAATTTGTATTGCCAAGTTCTATCGACTTTAATAAATGAATATAAAGTGCATGAACATTATATTTATATATATCATTAATGAAATGAATTCAAGCTTATCAGAACTATGCCATGCTCTGGTCTGGAATTCCTTCACCTGCTTTCTCTATTTCTCCTTTTCATCTCTATTTCTCCTTCATTAAAGCGATAATCCATGCTTAGGTTTTCTAACCTATGCTCTATCCGCATGCTGTGACCCATTTGTTTTTCTCTACATGTGCCCATCTACGCACTGGTTTGACCCGCTCATATTTGTTCTCCTCTTCCAAAGACCAGCTACTCGTCACTGTCATGGAGGCATACGATCTACTCATCACGACCCCACTTCCTTCTCTTTGTCCAGACTCCTGTCATTTGTGAGTGGACGTTTATGTCTTCATGGAAACAAATCGACATAGATTCCGAACAATAGGGTTTCGACAAACGGGTAGATTGCACCGACAACACTTATTTTGGGAATATCGCATCATTTATTTTGCGAATATTTCAGAATTTAATAGTCAAAAGACGTTAATTGTTACCTCTAATCATGACAATTAAAATTTGAGATATTCCCCATCTTAACGAAGAAAATAATTATAACTTTATGCTTGTCACTGTGGAGATACTTGTGCAGCGTGAGAGCACTTGGAATTCTGCTCTCGGTGGAATTAGTAATAGCACCATTCATCATAGAAGTTGCAGGTCGGATTTAGACTACTATAGTTAATAAGTGGTTGCTAGGGACCAGCTAAACCTCATATGGCTGTTGGAAACTCAGGTAAGCACAACATAATATAAAAATTCACACACAGTAAGTGGGTTTTCTATTGATCACATAAATTTGATGATTATAATGAATTAGTGAGAAATATTTAACTTTTTCTTACTATCCATTGGCCTAAACTAACTTGACACTCTAAATTTGACTCTATGTCTTAACTCCGCTTTTGACTTTATGTCTTAACTCCACTTGACTCTATACATTTAACCAAATTTTTTATATGAAGCAATTAACTATTTTAACACTCCCTTGTAGAGAAACAGAGTTTGTGCTTCCTAGGCCAATTGATATTTACCACATCTGGCTGGAGTGCTCGCATTCGACGTGAGTGCAATGAATTTGATCACTGCAACGAAGTGACTCGTCTCTGTTTTCCTCAGTTGGCAAAAAAAACTTCGAATATTTTCAAAGTGGGACTTTCAACAGTCGATGGAGAATGGATTTTCTCTATACGAGTAAAAATTGAGGTATCCATTGATCTTTCTTGACTACACCGCTAATAACCGGAAAACGTGATTGGCACTAGGATGTTTGCCTACGGCACAGGGATATTACAAGGGTTGGATTTCATTGTTGAGAGGTTCACATTTAAAAGCTGGGTACCTAAAAATTTAGTGCATCAGGAATCAAAACAAGTTGTCAGTAAGAGTAATAGGAAATCGTTGTGCGTTTCACATTTTGCATACTTTTTAGTGGGAAGGACGTAAATTTAAAAATAATGAGTCTTACATTGAATCTTTCCTTAATATCAATGGTAATTTAAAATAATGTGTCCGACTTTTTTTGGAAAGAGGTGAGGAAACTTGTCAATAGGGTTGACAGGATTCTGGATATGGACATACTTTCTTCTATGCAGATAGGAAGTAGGGACAGGTTTATCTGTCTTATAAGGATTAAGCTTTTCAAACTTATCAGAAAGATTAGAAATAATACTTCTGGTAGAAATGGCTTCATCCATTACTTTATTCTCAACTTCTTCTATTCTACTTAATGACTCTCTAGAATAAGATTTAATCAGAGAGGAATCAAATTGTACATTATTGAGGGCACTATTTACATCATTAACTGAGACTTGAACTCGGTAAAGTTGTTCCTTTACAAAAATGGTTTTGGAAACATTTCTTTCTAGGCCTGTGATAGCTGTATTTGTCCAATTCAGTTGTTCACTGGCTCTCTGTATTCTTCCATCAATGCCAAGTGCATTGTCATCCTTTAGAACTAAGGGAATAGCTTTTTCTATATTTTGTGCTTCTCCAAGGATGACGCCTTTGAAAGGAGGAAAAGTAGTAGTTGTCTCAACCCTACTACCATCAAGAGCTGACCATGAATGCTGAAAAGAGGATGTTGTAGAATCAGTCATCAATACATTTTCAGATTGTTTCATTTTCTTCCAGGAATAGAAAGATATCCAGGTGTCAGTTCTTTCCATATAATCTTTTCATTCTTCACACAAACTGATTTTTTCTTCACATGAGTGTGTGAGACCAAAGGATTCGGCCTCAGGATGAGTATAAATGTCCCAATTTAACATCTGTTTCATCCACTGGGTCTCAAACTTGTGCTTTTTGCACCCATCCATGACTGTGAAGAACATGTGCATCTCCATAACTGATGGTTTCTTGCAGTCAGATGGCAGATCCTTGAATCTTGATTTAGCGATCAGATGATTCTTCTGCTCAAGATAACCGAGACCATATCTTGGCATGTTTGGTGGCCTCATTCTACCGAACATATCTATCAATCTAGGGTCTTCATTCTCAAGAGATGGTAATTCATGCATCATTAGGACATGATCTGACTCGTGTGGGAATGGGATGTCAGAAAATTTAGGATTTGGATAAGGATTGTCAGTTCTAGCTTCTGCCTGAAGCTGCTTTGGATCAAGAAGGGGTATGGACTGTACACAATCTGAGTTTTCTTGAATGGAACTGATAGACTCCTTAATGGATATTCTAGTGGCAGCTTTAAGGTTAAAGGTTGACACATCGGCATAGACTTCAGATGCGAAGATCTTGGGGAGTTTCCATATCATAGATGGCTCAGTTTCTTCATACAACAACTCAGATGAATTTAAGACTCTACTAGATGCAGAGGCAAACATGTCTCGAAGGGGATCTTGTTCTGCTCTTTATTTCTCATCTAATTCTCTGAAAGAAATTGAATTTATGAAAGAGTCCATTTTATTTTCAAATAAAGAGAGGATGATATTTTGAGTACTGACCTTTTTCTCCAACCAGAAATTCTTCTGGCTCTGATACCAATTTTATGCAGAGGCTTCAAAAAGCTTGCACTTCAATAGCTACAATAGGCTGACTGGCCTTGTTGAGTCTCTTCTCTGTCTTTGGTCTCTCAGATTTCTTTACACGAACCTACTCCCACTGTCTCGCACTAACGGCTTAAACACAGCCTCCTGCCTTCAACAGCCTTGGCGTCCCTGAGTGGTTTGGCGAACCTCAAGCAAATATGAGAGAGACAGATACTACCTTAACAGTTAATATAAAAGCTCAAAGTGACAAGTACTCAAATGCGGAAAAATTTATCTTTATTGATTTCAGAAATGTATTACATAAAATCTTCTGGACTCAAATTTCTTTCCAGAGATCGAATATATCAGCATTTACCAGTAATAGCCTCTCAGTAAATGAGATAGTGTTCTGGAGGCTTCCTGGATGATTACAGACTCTGTCTAAGAAATATAACACACCAAACTACAACACAGAATCGATCTAATTATCTAGCCACTTTAGGTTCACACCAGTCTCAAGTATTGATGCGCAGGCTTCTCAGATCAGACTCTAGATTTGGAAACTGATCTTCGTGATGCAAGCAGATCGAGATTAAACTCGCAGATCTAGAGCAGGAAGAACTCAGACTCTGACTCTAAACACAAAAAGACTCAAACAAACTCAACCACCGATGCTGAAAGAATGAGCCTTACCCTCTTTATATAGGATGAGAGGGGGGAGAAACTATCAACTTGGATCAGTCCAGGACTATGATGTGGAAGAGGAATCATTGCTTTCGGGTAACACCGAAGTGACATCTACACAAAGATTCCTTCATCCAGACACAAACATGTGGATGTATAGTACACAGTGGATGCCTTTAGGTACAGAAGGCCCACGAGGACTGTAAGAAAAGAATATTTACACAGTGAAGCTTTTTACCGAAAATCTCATGAGAAAACCAGTCACTTTATTCCCATGACTAGGAGACAATACACAGTGGATACTTTTTTATCAGTGGAGTCCACGAGAAACACTTACACTGCTTTTTGCTGGATCATCAAGGATTTTTATTCTGGGAAATCTATACCTTTGATATGTAGTATCATTCCAGGATTTAGTATAGATTCTCCTTACAATCATAGGCTTATTTAAAACTATTTTGTGCTTAATTTTTGTCATTACTAGCCATTGGTTACGCATCCTCATATGTTGCATTAAAGTTTGAAATTCTCCTATTTCATATAAATCTCTAACTTTTTGACAAGGGGTGTGGAAGCATTCACCAATACCATTATCAATAAACCAGTCACATTGACTGTGATAAAAAGATTCATAGGATACATGATCCATAGCAGTGTCATTGAGCCCATAATCCTTCCACCAATCTTGTAGCCATTCTGGTTGTTGATTTTCTTGCATGATCCAAGTGGCACCGAATTTGACTTTGGTATAGTGGGTCTCATTTTTGCCATCTTTATTCATAATATCCCACCTCAATTTTTTATACCCTGAAAAATTGTAAATAGTATCTAGAAATACAAAATCTGGATTATTGCCTGGCCATTGATTAAAATGGGTCCAGGTCCATTCAGGGTTGCTTGTCCTATTTATGACCAAGTACTTGTAATAGACCCTCTGTCTATCACTTCCTCCTGTACATGTGATAGAAATATCAACAAAGTCATTTGCCAATGACTCTTCAGCTTCAAAAGATGCTCTCATACTTCGAGAGTACACCATGTCGTGTATCCATCTGCTGCCTCTTGGGTACACTCTTCTTTCTGGTACAAGATGCTGAAGGTCTGTATGATTTTGAAGATATCAAGTACCTTAGTGTTTCGGAGCTGCCAAGTGGGCTTCCACTCGTCTCTATATTTTGCCCAACTTTTCTCATCTGGGATAGTTCTGAGTACTTCCCGTTGATGACTCTGATCCCATTCTGTCACGATCACCATGACTTGGTTTTCTTGTTGTTCTTGATGTTGGATGTATTCCCGACTCAAAAAATTAGGTAGATGGTTATTCACACCTTTGATATGTTCAACTTTGAAATCAAAGTTGGAAAAGAGTGCTTGCCATCTAGCAAATTTAGCTTCTCCGGGCTTTTTGATGTCCTTAGTAAAGACTTTGCCTAGTGTTGATGCATCAGTTCTTAACAAAAAAGATTTATTAAGAAGATGTATTGAGAACTTATCAATGCAGTTCCAGGTAGCTTTAACTTCTCTTTCTATAACAGAGTAATTTTTCTCTGTTTTATTCCATGTTCCAGAAGCAAACAGTACTACCTGTTCATCTTTATCCTTTGCATATTCATCCTTCTTTTGCTTTAGCACACCTCCCCATCCGATGTCACTAGCATCTATTTCCACAATTTTGAAAAAACTTTCATCAACAACATATAAAATAGGTAGGCTTTTTACCTTGGCCTTAATTTGTCTGATAGCTTCTGTCTGCTCATCGGTCCAAGGTGAAGGATTTTTCTTTAATCTCTTATTTAACATAGATCTGTCTGCAGCACAATCTTTATAAAAATTTCCAACATAATTCAAACATCCTAAAAATATCTGAAGCTGAGTTTTGTCTAGGATGACATCTGGGAATTTATCTGCAAATTCCATTGCATGACTTTGTAAGGAAATTTTTCCATTTCTGATTGTGTGCCCTAAAAGCTTAATGGAGGTCTGCAAGAGTTCCATCTTCTTCTTAGTGAGAACCAAACCATTCTGTTTGACCAACTTTGTAAATATTTTTACATGTTTAAAGTGGTCTTGGAGATTCTTGGAAAAAATGAGAATGTCATCAATATATACAAGCAACCAATCAGCATAAGGTTTTAATATGGAATCCATAACCTTTTTAAACTTGGAAGGCACATGCTTAAGGCCGAATGGCATGACATTCCACTCATAATGTCCAGCAGGAATGCTAAAAGTAGTTTTAAACTTATCCTTTTTAGCAATGGCAACCTGCCAGAAACTAGACTTGAAATCAAACTTAGAAAATATTTTGACACCTGAGATCCTTCCCAAAAGATCTTCTTTGTGGGGAGTAGGATAGGTGTCATCTACAAGGACAAAATTCAGAGGCTTGTAATTTATAACTAGGCGTGGAATTCCTCTGATCTGTTCTAATCTCTTATTAACATAGAACCCATAGCAGTTCTAAGGACTGCTAGATTCTCTTATCAACTTTCTATTCAGTAGCTGATTTATTTCCTTTTCACAGAGATCCCAATATTCTTTATTCATTGGGATTGCTCTGGATTTGCAAGGTCTGCCAGTATATTCAGACTTGTATGGTAGCTCTATACTATGTTGTTTCCTATGCCAGAAAGCATTAGGTTCTTCAGAATAGCATTCATTTTCTATAGCTTTTTTTAATTCAGAAATATTTTTTCTGAATTTTTGAAGAGTTTAATTGTTCTTCTATATGAATAGTGGATTTTAGGTCTTTGAGCTCTGAAAGTTTATTTTCAGCCTTCTTCAGTTCCTGCATAGCCTGTACCATTGTGGAGGCTCTGGGATTGGATACATAAGGCATATCTATTCTCTTGGCTTTCCCATCAGAGGTGGGTACAGTTATGAAATAACCCGCTCTATTATTTTTCAATCTAATAGAGCCATGGGGTTCAACTGCTGCAAGAAAAACATTCCCTAAGATACAGTCAACAGGGATATCACTAACTGCAAATTTCAATTTTATACAGTGGGTTTCAAAAGAAACAGTAGCCCGAGGAACTTCGTACTTGAGGGTTTTCTCTCCTAACTCTATTATTTTCCTTGAGGCTGATACCCAGTACTTAGAGGGGATGACTTTCTTATTAAAGATATTTACATCTGCACTAGAATCTAAGAGTGCAGTAAGGGAAAACATCTCACCTTTGATGCAAAAATTGATCCGTACATGATGTTGCTGGTATTTTATAGCTAGAACCCGCATTTCTCTGAATCCTATTGTAGGATCCCTTTTTCCCTCTGAAATTTCAACATTTGATTCTGTAAAAGGTGAACTATGCAGTGTATAATTTGTAGAATGGCCTGAAGAAACAGGTTGTACCACCTCCTGTTTTTCTTTTTCTAATTTTGCTACTTGAAACTTTAAAACAAAAATTTCTGATTTAAGCATATGAATTTACCTACTCACCTCTCCCAAAGTGAGTGAGAGAACTTTTCTCTGTTGTTGGTCCCTTTGATGAGCTTTGGTGTTTCTATCATAAGAAGCTTCAAGGAAGATTTGCTTCTTACTGACACTTCTGCTGGCTGAAGATGTCTGCGACATGAAATTTTCCAACAATTTGTTCTTGAGGTCTCCCTCTTCCATTGCATGAATCTGTGAAAATATCTTCAACTCATCTTCATCTGATTGTGCCATTAAAACTTTTAGTTTTTCAGAGAATTATTCTGCAAGAGATTCATCAGATGAAAAGTCAGATTCATCAGAAGAAGAGTATCCACATTTACTGTTATCAAAATCTGAACAATAGCAATGAGCTTGTAGTTCTTCAACAGAAGAACTGGAAGAGGATTCACTACATGAATCAGAAGAATAATCTTCAACTTGTTGAATAAATAGCGAGGACAGTGCTCTGCATCATGAAATGTAGAGCCACATTTGCTACATTTATCTTCTGTTTCGACAACTGCCTTGCCTTCATTTTGTGGCTGAGACTTTTTTCCATGATTTTTCTTTGATTCTTCACCATCAGGACATCTGTTAGCTGTGTGTCTTGGTCTTCCACATAACCAGTAGACCAACTATTTTAGCTTTTCTGTTTTTTGTGACCTCGGATGTATATCTGATGGCTGATAATAATGGGTATTAGGGACATACCTGTAATATTCCTTTCTTTTTTAGGGTCGTGAGGAAATTCTCCTCTTATTAGTTCTACTGATGAATTTTTCTTTCTTTTGAGCCTTCTGAGCTTTCTTGGCCTTTCTTTTAGATTTTCTTCTTTTAACCAAGGGGTCATCAATAGTGATGCCATATTTACTGCAGAAATATTTGCTATCAGGCAATCTATGCATCTTTTCTATTGATTTATTCATTTTGTAACTAGTAAATAAAGTTACCAGAACTTTAGTAATAGTTACATATATTTCACCCCAAGTATAAACTTCAAAAGGCAACTGGAAAGATTCTTGCAGTTTAATGATATCAACTAACTTTGAGGGCAATGCTGCAAGATAAACTTGTTTCCATAAGATATTTTTGGGATCTTTTACCAGATAGATCCGTTGCATCCAATCTCTATGAAAATATTCATACTATCTCATATTCATGCATTTTAAATTCATCAAAATAATTTCATTCTTATCTGAGACAATGGTCTCAGTTGCACACCAATGTTCAAAAATCATAGCAATGACAGAACCAATCATATTATTGATAGGGGTACCATCAGGATGGAACATAATGACACCATTTTCATCTTTCAATACCTCTTCTTCCATTTTCTTAGTTAGAGCTGGAGATGACTCTAACTCCCACCATCTGGCCAAAGTACTAGTGAAGCATTGAATAAGAGTTTTACATGCTTCAACCTCAGACTTTCCTCCAACACTCATTAATTTATATTCAGCCATCATTTGGTCAATCATATGTCTGTAACAAGTTGAGTTGTTCACATTGAATCTTTCTTGAATATCAAAGATAATTTAAAAATAATGTTGTTTAAGTTTATGAGTATGCAAACAAGTTGACTTTGTCAAGTGGAGAATAAGGATTTTTAATTTCATCTTTCTAATTATTTGATGAATATTTTTAATCTTTTCACTTTGAAAACTAGAAATAGTATAAATGATGGATAGTGAGGTTTTTAGTTTTGAAGTCATGTTAATCATGTATTCATATGGTGGAATATTAGAGTTTTGAGTTAGAGTTAGAGTTGTAATGAGAGTTAAAGCTATGAGTGTGATTCTATTTTTGGTATTCTTAGAACCATCATTTAGTAGAATAATGGACATGAGTTTGAACTCATCTTCAAATCATCATTAATTTGAAGTGTTTTTGAAATTTTTATTTGTGATCACTTCCAATCAATATAAGACATCAATTAGGGAATGTGTGGTCATGTTAAAATTTTCCCTTGTGAGCATTTCCAATTCACAAAAGACATCAAATAGGGAACTCCTAAGCTTTACAGTGGAGTTTCAAAATTGTTCGTTAGCCTTAACCCACCATTTAGTAAAAGACTTAATTTTTTTTTTGGCCATACGAGAGAATATTTAACTATTAGAAATTATACTCATCTCTCTACTTTGAATCAAAAGAATCCTTTGGATTAATGGGAAAAACAATCTAGATACCTAATATCCTAATATCTTAAGGATATGGTAAGAATTACTAATTTCCATTACAATCCAAATGACTTTGAAAAAAGAATCTTAATGTCACATAAACATTATAATATATTTATATGTATATTTTATCAATTAAATACAATTCACCCTTATCATCTATTATGTTATTATAATCTTAGTCCAACAACTTCTATGTTAAACACCATATTATTAATTTGTTTATTTTGATTATTTATGAGTATGGAAGTTTAATTAGTGAATGCACATCAATTTGATTTCCTCAAATATTAAATAACAAATAATGATGGATTCATTTTAATTTTGATCATAAATTTATCAAAACACTATATCTTGACATAATGAAAATATTTCTTAAAAATATTTTTTTAATCAAATTTTCCAAAAAAAAAATTTAAAAAGTATATTTAATAAATTTAAAATTAAAATTAAAATGAATTCATAATTCATGATTAAAAAAACAATACATATATATATATATATATATATATATATATATATATAATTTAGATTTAAATCATTTATTATAATTTAAATTTAGATTTATAATGTATATTTATTATAACTTATATATTTTACAACTTAATGTGGTTATCGCATTTTCATTTCATAATTTCTATTATAAAATAGTGAAATTTTTCATATATGTGTTTATTTGGATAATTCTCTTGTTCTAGGTTTTCTCTATTTTCTTGTGTCCTCCATTGAAAGCACCACTATGTTTAGATATGTGGTGTATAAGAAGAATATTTACAACATGGAATCCAAAAGGCTCCCAAAAATTGCTTTTAACTTTATTCAAAATCCCCACCTTCCCCTCAAGGGTGGGTTGCATAAGGATGCCCAGTATTAGCTCAACCATTGGGGAATTAAGGAGGAGATCAGTATCAGAAGCAAAGGTAGTGCCAAATATACTATTACCTCCAAGTTTAAATACAAACTACGAGAGGATAAGGAGCTAAAGGGTAAAAGGTTCAGCTAAGATACTATTAGGAGGTGATCAATGCCACTCTTGATAACTATAATTATCTCTCTTTGCTGACCAACACTAAGAAAAAAAATGAAAAACACGTACTTGCAATACTAAGTAGGTGGAAAAATAAAAACACTTACTTCTAGATTGTCGGCTCTTAGGCACATCAGCTCTCAATTCCCTAACATTTCCCACACTTCTAATATTCTTGACATATTAAGCCAACCCATCTATAGCTAATTTTTTTTTTCCAAACTTTAATTTTAATTATTTAAAATATTTTTTAATTCTATATATAATTCAATATCGTGAAAATTTTAAAACACTAAAATTATAAAAAAATTTACACCTCAAATTATAAAAAAATTTACACCTCAAACTTGTAACTTTTAGAAATCTTTACCATATTCTAAACTAATTAAAAATATATATAAACCTTCACATATGTAAAACAAATAGGCTATGTCTTTTAAATTTGATTACCTTTAATTTGTTTTGAAATGCTTTTAAATTTACTTGTGTAAGGTTAATCAAATTTCAATATTTTGAAAATCACTTTTTTTTCTTTTTTCAGAAGGGTTGAAAAAAATCAGAAAAAGGTCTTAACTCTGTTTGATTCATTAACCTATATAATTTTAATGGAAAGTAAATAAACAATTATTATATAAATTAATAATAGTTTAAAATATTAAATTATATGAATAATAATTTAAAATATTAAATATTTATATTAATAAATGTGTTTATTTCTTTTTATAAGTAAGAGGAATCGACAACATTAGGCAGCTTTCACATGTGCGGTGCGGGGTCCGACCCCTTGGCTACCACTGTAACCTCTCAGGGAATCACCCAGCCTGCAAGAGAGGTACCCGGATAAGATGAGACTTGAACTCGTGACCTGCTTAATAGCACGAATGCCTTAATAGTACGTCCGCTGGCCACTAGACCATGCCCCTGCGGCCAATAATGTGTTTATTTACAATAGAATTTTTACAATTTTAATTTAGTTTTTAATAATTAATAAATAAATGTTTAGTCTAGTCTACGGGGTCTTGGATAGATGGTGATTGGGTGTTTTGTTAAGGTAGTCCTTGATGTAAAGTCTTCAATTTCCTAATGGAGGTGATATGTTGGACATGATAAAGATACAAAAAAATAAAAATAAAAGCCTAGTCTAACTTATAAACGAAATAGTTTTTTAATGTGAATTCGCAAAACAATTTCAAGAAAAATGCATTTTTGAATGTACAAATGAATTCAGCTCCCTAAAAAATTTGGTGGTACACTCGAATTCTACATATTAAACAACTTAATCTCAAATTTTAAAACATATTTTCCATATTTTAGTTAATATTAATTAGAAAAAAATATCATGAAAAAAACTATTTGTTTTTTTGTTTTTTGTTTTTTTTTTAAACAGGAATGGATATTGGTTTGTATTAAGGCTATGGCATGAATGCCTCTAATCATATTACAAAGAGTCCCAGGGAAAATCCCATATTTCCTCTCCTGCCTATAATTCAATGGCCTAGATACTTAAAAGCCAATAGTTCTTACATATAGAAATCGATTCAATATCCGTAATTTTTCCTAACTTGTGGATACATTCGAATTGATTCAGTAGAATGCAATAAAACATGAAAGCAAAATATTTAAGGGATGGGATCCCATTATTCATCCCTGTCTCTTAATAGAGTGTCGGCAGAAAGAAGAACTGCTTTATTGGCTTCCAAATCTGCGTCCTTATTATTCTCCCTCAACACATGGAAGAAGTTCACACTCTGAAAATATTTAACCATTGTTTTGATTCTTGCCACCAATCTTGCAAATTTGAAATCTTTAGGAGCAGAATTGTCCACTATAGCTTTTATAATGGATTGAGAATCACCAATTACATTTTCCTCTTTGATACCTAGATCCTTGGCTTGATTGAGGCATTGGAGTAGAGCCAACACTTCTGCTTGGATGCTAGTGTTGTGACCCAAACCCCAGGCATTGATTTTGCCTTCTATTTTCTTAATGACACCTCCTGCACTAAATTTCCCAGGATTTCCTTTGGCTACCCCGTCAAAGAATAAAGTATGTCTAGATTGCTTGACAATCCAAACTTGGAAGTCTTTCTCGTTGCATCTAATTTTCCATTCTTTGATTGGCTTTCTTTGCCTTACTACTTCAGAAAACTAGAGGCCCATCATGGCGTCCCATTCCAAATCCTACTAGCTTAAATTTTTTTCGTCAAGCTGATCACCCAAGCTTTCTTTCAGTTGGCATTTAATCTTGGCCATGATAAGCTTCACATCCTGCACTTTGTCTGTAAAAATTCTCTTATTCCTCTCAAGCCAGATTTTCCAACAAATGATATTTTTCAAGGAGAGACAAGCAACCTTAAAACATTCAGTTTTTGGGAATGAACGTGGATAAATCTGTTGCCAATTTGCAAACAATTCAGAGATGGAGGTGGGAAAAGTAAAATTGTTTCTCCAAGGGCTCCGAAACTCCTGCCAGATCTCTACTGCAAATTTTCATTCCAGCATTATATGGCAAGCTTTCTCTTCATTTTCGCAGCACATTAGACATCTAGATGGCCCATGAAAGCCTCTTTTCTTCAATCTGTCCTCTGTCAAGATTCTATTATGGCACATAAGCCAACAGAAAAAATCAATTTTTGGAATGGACTTGTGGCTCCAAAGCCCCTTCCATGTCATGGGATTAGGAGGAACGTGGGGCTATTCCAACAATTTTGCATATCCCAATGACACTAAGTAGCAGTTCGATTAAGAGCCCCAACCACGTGTATCTTGTCTCCTAGCATGGATCGGAGCCATGCCCTTTAAGAGAGAAAATAAGGCGTCGTAATCGATCTTCAGCTCCAATGGCACCTGGAACTGCTTCCAAATTTGCCAATTATAGTCATCCCAACACGAGATGTCCCATAGAGTTTTAAAGCTAGCATTGGAAATCCAAGCCTGCAGCGCATGGAGAGAATTGATTTCGGCCAGAGGTGGATTATTCATAATGAGATCCTCCCGAATATTTATTTGTTTGCCATTGCCTGGGATCCATAATGTGTGGAGTTTGATCAGCGAAGTGGCTTTAGCACAGAGTTTGAGAAAATGCGATACAACTTTTGAGAGGGGACTGTCAAGACAACGTTTTCTTTGACCATTGTAGTATTTCTTCCACAAGGTAGTTTGCACCCAACCAGGATTAGGAGCAATGAGCCTCCAAATAATTTTAGCTCCCATGGCCACGCTTTGAGTGCAGAGGTCTTTGAAGTTCAATCCTCCTTCCATTAGGGGCTTGGTGACTTTGTCCCAGCTAACCAGAGGGAATCACTTCTCATTTTTTTTACCGCCTTTCCAATAGAAATTTTGGATAAAATCCTCCATTTTCCTGAGAATGCAAGAAGGAGCCAACATAACAGAGAATTGGAAAATAGGAAGACTGCTGAGAATAGCCTTGATGAGAATTGTCTTACCTGCAAGGTTAAGCCAAGAGAAACCCCAAGCCTAGATCTTGAGCTTGAATTTTTCTAATAAAGGGAGGCAATCTTTTCTGAAGGCGTTCCTTTAGAACATTTGGAGGCCCAGATACTTGAACGAAGATGATTTGGATGAGGCAGAAAATCCCATACATCTGGAAATAGCACTAAGGGTGCTGGAAAAAATGTTCCAACAATAAATATGTAATTTCCCCTTATTTATATTTCTTCCTCTTGCATCACAGTAGTCATCCAACACATATTTGAATCTTGAAGCTGAAAGAACAAAGGTTGCACCCAGTAATAAAGAAACGTCGGCAAACAAAGCGTGGTTTATATTTTTGACTCCTCTTGCAATGTTAAGGCCCATAATCTCTTGGTATAACTGCTTCTTGTCCAAATAAAAGCATACAATAAGGGATTGGAGGACAAAAAGGTGAAGGGAAAGAAGACACCCCTACCGAAGCCCTCTCGTAGCTTTGAAGAAGTCTACTGCTCTCCCATTCACCAGAGAGGCAATCCAAGCCTCAGAAATATAAGCCTTAATCCAATTAATAAAATTAGTCCCAAACCCAAACTTGTGCATAACATATAGGAGAAATATGTGTCTGACACGATCAAAGGCATTTGCGAGATCTAGTTTGAAAACCATACCCTTTTCTTTTCGTTGCAGGCTTGAATGGATCGCCTCTTGAACTAAGATGAAATTTTCCACAATCTGCCTCCCATGTAAAAATCCACCTTGATTCTCCAGGATAATTTTAGGAAGGATAGTTTTCAATATATTGGCAATCACCTTGGTTATCAATTTGTAGCGTATGTTACAAAGAGAAATGGGGAAAAATTTGTTGAAATCATTGGCGCCCTTTTCCTTGGGGATGAGGGCAAGAAAGGCAAAATTAGTGTTGCCCCCAATTTTCTGATAGGCTTGGGATTTCAAAATCATTTTTTGCAGATCCTTTTCCACTAACTACCAACAAGATTGAAGAAATATAGAAGTAAAACCATCAAGTCTAGGGGTTTTGTCAGGCTCCATAGCAAAGAGAGTAGCCTTTATTTATTTCTTGGTTACCTTGGTTCCAAATACTGCTTCATCCTGGAGGTGATCTTTGAAGGAACCACATCTAGGAATTTAGAGTTTTGGTCCATCACCCCTTCTTCATTGTAAAGATTTTTAAAATGAGAGAAATTTTCCCTTATGATGCTCATGAAATCATTATGGGTTATGGCATTTTCCTTGATTTCTGAAATGGAGTGGAAGCTTCTTCTCGCTTGGGCTTGTTTGTGGAAGAAGGAGGAGTTTCTGTCTCCTAGTTTAAGCCAAAGACTGTGAGATTTTTGTCTCCAATATTCTTCGTTCCACAGGCATGCCTTATGAAACTTATGTTGTAAATCTGGCTCCCTGTCTAGGACTTCTTTTGTAATTTTTGCATCTTTTGTTTGCAGGTGATGGGGCTCAAGACTGTCTTGGGCATGTTTTCTTTCAGTTGTTAGGCTTGGGAGGGATTTGGCCCAACTTTTCAGAACAACTTTAACTCTTCTAAGATTTTTCTCCCAAACAAAGAAGGAAGAGCCTTTGACAGACATCCTCCAACTTTCCTTAAACCTTATTCATGAAGTCCAGGTCATTGACCCATAAAGGAGTAAATCTTAATGGAATAGGGCTGACATATTTTTGGGCCAGTAGTTCAAGCTTGATAGGTTTATGGTCTAAAACACTGCAAGGGAGAATATGCATTCTAGCCTCTGATCCTAAAAGGAGAAAATAACTTTGAACAAGAAATCTATCTAGCCTTGTAGCAATATGCCCAGGACCGACTCTTTTATTTGACCAAGTGCACTTACCAATAGAGGGCTTGATGTCGAACAAGTCCCAATCCTACATGAGGTCCTCCACCCACTCCCTTGCCGGATCCCTTATGATGTTGCCTCCTCAATTTTCTGACAAAAGCAAGGTGAGGTTGAGATCGCCAACAATTATGGTGTTTTCCAAATTCTCTATTTCTGCCAGATTTCTAATGGAGTCCCAGTAGGCATTTTTCTCCCCTACATTTACTGGGACATACATGTTTAAAAGGCTAAATACCTCCTTAGTATCAAGATGTTGGAGTTTCAAGAACAACTAATGAGTATTTAGGATCTTAGTGACCATCAAGAACTTGATACTATTCCAAAGAGAGCCGAGCCCACCCGAGGCTCGTCGAGCAGAGATGGCCTATCCTCCACCTTTATTCCAAAATTTCTTGCTTATTTGGAGGAAGTATTTGTCCTCCATTTTTGTCTCCTAAATGAGAAGAATTTCTGGGGTTTCTATCCTTAGAAGATTTCTTATGGCTTCTTCTTTCACTTTGCTCCCCATACCTCTGCAATCCAGGAGACAACCTTCGTCACTTACTTTTTCAGGAGTGATGAGCTCCCTTGGAGCCTTGTGTCTAGTTTCTTGTCATCTTCGGAGTTTTTTCCAAGAGTTTCTCAAGGGTTGGTTGATTGCCCTAGAGGTTATCTTTGTAGGTTTCCTATTCTCTCTTTTCACGGGCAGACTTTCGGCCTCTTATCAATCTTCTAGCCGAAGTTTGTGATTCCCCTATTTCTCCTTCCTCCTTTGATTCCTCGGAGCCTTGTTCTTCCTCTTCAGCTTATGCATGTTTTTCCTTAGATATTTCTAAGGCACTTTCTCCTTTCCTCAAACCTGAGGGGATCCCTTTGTATGGGGTCACCTTATTTTACAGTTTGACCTCATGGGCCTCCTCTATAGCTTAGTTTAAGAGCCCAAACTTGTTTTCTTGACCATTTGGGGGAGGGACTTACTGAACAGTAGACGGCTAAGGACATTTACCATTTGGGGCCCCAGATTTTGGGGTTTTATGGGAGATCTTTAACCGCTTGACCTGATTCCAACCCTCCTCCTTCCCTTTCTCCGTCTCTCCATTTCTCAAGCAACCCCTAGAAAAGTGACCGTAAACATGGCATTTTCGACACTTGAAAGGAAGTTGCTCATAGTCTAGCTTTTGCACATGAGTCCAACTGCTGACATTGATTTTTATTTCCTCTGTAAGTCCCACCTCTAGATCAACCTCGATGCATATCCGAGCACAATCATATTGATCCTTATTATTTTCCAGGTCAAGAAATTTACCCAGGGCATTACCTATTCTTATATAAGTTAAACTACGCCAATAAATAAATATGGATTTAATGTAAATCCCATACGTATATAATATTTATAATAGTAATTAAGAAGATATGATTATAATCGTTCTGCGTTTTGACAACAAATATATTATTATATATATATATATATATATATATATATATATATATATATATATATATATATATATATATATATATATATGATTTTGGAGTAACTCAATTCACAAGATGATTTTAATAATAATATGTTATACAACCAAAATGAGGAGTTCAAATTTCAGTGTGTGATTGTAATGTACATCACATATCACTAAAAAAAAAAAAAATTGAACACTTACCATACTCAACATTTACCTTATTATTATCACTACAATTACATTTACATTTTTCAACCTTTACTTTAATGTTAGCATCGCAATTATATTTATAATATGCAACATTTACTTATTATCCATGCATTTACCTTAAGGTAATCATATAAAATATTTTCTGATCTTACTCCTACTCCTACGCTCTCATGCCTTTAATATTACACTTGTTTTGTAACATGTTCTCGGGTAAAGGACAGTAAGTCTTGAGGTGGCAACTTGTTATGTTATTTAACTAGGTATGACCCTTGGCATATGGTTCAACTGTGATTTGTATAACTCGTTTAGTACGTAAGATCTGTAGTATACTTATGACAAGAACATTACTTTGATGGGTGATATTATGTTAAAATCAATTGTAGTTACTTCATAGCCCATCAGTTGACAGTTGTGGTTACTTTGAGTCGTCTAATAGTAAGGGTTTGAATCAACGATGGATCCGTGACTGTGCACCCGTTTAGGGTATAGTCTAACCCAAACCCTAACCGTTTTTCTTCATTCGTTTTCCGCCTCCGTCGCACTACTCTGCAACTCCGCCTCGACTCTATCAGGCACTCCACCTCAACTTCGTCTGGCAGCTCCACCATGACGTAGTCTAGCCTTTCCTGGCTTCACGAAGGACAGGTACTCTCGTCATACACAGTCTCATCCTTATATTCTTGTCGACGATCTGTTAATGGATTCCCATGATTTATTCTGTTATGGCTTATTTTCTTTGGTTGGCCAGAGGTCCGCTCTATTTCCATAGTAAAGTTTACAAGATGATGAGTTTGCCCTAAGGTGTTTTCCTCTCCTTCCTACTTGGTTTGAGCATATTCTTACAGACATGCATCTTCGAATTCCTACCGAGGTCCCTCATCAAGTTTCCAGGTGATCTGCAAATGATTATAGGTTATTTGGTGTCCTTCTACTTCTGATATTTTTCCATTTTGTGATTGTGGGATTTGACCATCTCTTCCGTGGCTTGCCCACATGGTTCACTCTCAAACTTGTGGCAGCGCCACACACAAGTAAGGTATAGTTCATTTTTTAATTTCCCCTTTCTTGTCGATAAATTTCTTTGTTAAAAAAATCGTCATGTTATACAGTGAAAATATTTATTTACATTGTTTTTCTGTACAGGTACCTACTCTGTCTCGACGTTGAGAGAAACACTTATGGAAGGCTCCATTCTTCAAGCTTTGCTGACATGCTTTATCTTGCCCCTCTTCAGGGATTTCTTTGTTGTTGTAGGATTTTTTAGGTTCTCTGTTGTAGAGAACTCTACCCCAGCCTCAAGGGCTCTCACAGCAACATGAGTTCAGTTTTAAATTTCATGGCTACATGTCATCATGTTATATTCGGCTTGCAAGTTTGGTTTTTGACCTCCACAGGTCTACGTTAGATATCCTATATCACAATTTTGAACGACAGTCTCGTTCCTACTTTTATTCTGTAATAAATTTTTTGGTGATAAGGGTGTTATCCCTAGAGTTTCAATACTTAATTTATATTTCAATTCAGCTACAGGAAGCTACCACACTTCATGCATTTGTATCCATGCTTCGATTATCTATTGTCTAGAAAATATCATTACAAATATATTCTTAGTTTCAGTTTGTTCTCTTGAGCATATTTAAGGAATAGCAAAGAACATATTTCCAGTTTCTTGTTTGCATGCATACTATGTATCTCTGGATTCTTTTCAATGGTTTTTATTTACAGTAGGGAGGGGCCCGCTTATTTATTGTTCTGTCTTTACTGGACATGTCGATTCATTGTTATTTGTAATACATTCTTTTATGCTGGATGTTTCGATTCTAAGGTTTACCACACATGCAACCCTGATATCTATCTTTGTCATCTTCTTTATTGTTTATAGCCGATTTTACATTGCTTTCTAGTTCTGGCACTGCGTTTACTTTCCTTTTGATTTTAGATGAATGTTTCTGCCATTCTGTCCGTGAATATCATAGATACAGTTAATGACCAACTCAAGGTTTGGAGCTTCGGTTCTAAGACTCCGAGTTAACAGTTTCTTGATTCTTTGAAAACATTAAAGAAAACATAACCTGTATGAATTGCTCTAAATAGGGTTTATCTATTTCCCTTGGTTATATTAAGGAATACACAAATAATTCACCTATCTATCATTCCAACTAAAGGAGTCATATTGCATATGTAAAGGATAAAAATTGAAGCATGAAATAAAATTAACTGGCAATATATCCTGAACTTAACTTGGAATACTTTTAACGTCAGTCTTTTTTCACTTTTTATGGAACCATTTCCATAAATAACTTATCAAATTTCATTAGGTGAAAACTTATTTTAGAGTGCAAAAAAAAATGTATAAGTTTTAAAAATAAGTCCATATTAATTTATATTATTCAAAACACATATTGGATATTTTATTCTATAGGACATTAAAATATTTTCTGTAAACATATTTTTTTCTATATATACAAATATATGAAGTTGAAATCAAGTGTTGAAATATTTTTGAAAAGTATAAAGTTTAAACATCTTACTCACATATTTTTTTTACTTTTAATTATTTTACATGAAATTATATGGGTCTTGGTCAACATTGCTTTTCTATTTAGAGAATAAACTTCCTCTTAGCTTAATAATACTTTTGATTAAACAAATCAACCACATCTTCATTTTTGTTCTTTTATTATATGTAATGTTATATTTTATTAAATAACATATAAAATATAAGTTAGCAAGATAAACTGAGAGACTTATTATACAATTTAGTATGAGAGAAAGAAATGTGTATGTATGCTTGTATTTAATTTGGTATTGACATGTGTCTCTTTCTAATTTCAATACGTTTAGTGTTGAGATACAGTTGCATCCATTGCAACATAAATTACTGCAGCACATGGAGGTCACTGTCAAGCCATCATTAACAATAACAAATATGTTTTTCTCGTTTGACAGCTATTAAAGTTGAAGTTAGGTCTGGGAAAGTTTACGGGACGCGGCCAGCCGGCTCGTGGCAGCTCCTCATGGGGACGTCGGTGAAAGCAAAGGTACAGGTAGCCACGAGAGGACGGAGAACATTTGGGCATAGCATTAAACAACTACAGTATTCTAGTGGCACATTTTAAAATATTTGAATTCTAACCATATATAAATTTTATTCCAAACTGTAGGGAAGCCAACTCCGGTAATTATAATTAGTGTACATATAATATAAATTAAGTGGGTGGTAGGCTATGTAATACACTCATTCATTATAATTTTTATTTATATGGTTAGTGGACTCAAAGATGGGTGCGCTTAATTATGCATAATCTCTAGTATATGAATTTATGACATTTCAATAATTAAAATATTTTAACAATTAAAATTTTGAGTTAATTAAGTTATTTATTTATGACTATTTGCATGAGAGGTACTAAATTTTTATGATTTTTTAATAGTCCACTTAGCATTAATGTGATGTTCACAGGGGTGAAAAAGTGAGCATCACCTGATGCAATGAGTGCTAAGTGGGCTATTAAAAAATCATGAGAAATTAATCAGTTATGACTAGCTGTCATGGAAATGGTCATAGATGAATGATACTAAATCTCAAAAATGATATCTAATATAATGCACTGTGGAAACCCCTCATACTTAAAAACTAAAATTCTACCAATTGAGTTAATCATGAAAATTAATGATGTATTATTATTATTATTATGAATAATAAAATGAATTAATATATAAGTTAAATAAATATACATTTAAAAACAAGATTTTTAACTAGATTCACACCACACAAATATTCCACTTTGTTACAATATCATCCATTATCAACACATATGCTCAAAAAATCATAGCTCTATCATATGACACTTATTTATATGATATTCTTTTTAGTGAATCAATTTAATTAAAAAGAAAAAAAATGCATAACTCTATCATATGATATTTATTAGTATAATATTTTTTTAATTAATCAATTTAATTAAAAAAGAAAATGTATAACTATTTTGGAGATAAACATCAACTTTTGATTTGTGAATACTATTAAGAATATTCTAAAATATTGTGTGAAAAATAAATCCCTACCATCCACCTGATAATTATTGAGAATTAATTAAAATTATTTAATTCCTATTCCAAAATAAACAAATCTATTGGCATAAAGATTTTTAACTCTAGAGGTTTTTAACTTGTAAATAGGTTTTGTCACAATACATAAGTCAATATAATGGCTTATCAATACTACATATCCAAAAAATCATAAATCATTACATATCACACTTATTCTTATTTCTTATGGAAGACATACATAGCTACTTCGGAAATAAAACCTATTTCTTTATTGATGAATACGATTAAGAATATTCTAAAATGTTTCCTGAATATTAAATTTGTATCATTCACATAATAATTATTAATAATTAAATTTAAATGGTTGAAACCCTATTCGAAAATAAACATTTAATAGACACATCTATCCATGTAATTACCATCATAGCAATCAATATATACATTTTTATTTTTTTCCATATAAATTATTTTAATCTGATAAATAGAATTTTATGGTATAAGGGAGATTGTGTAGGTGTAATTTAAGAAAGTATATAAATATTTTTAAGACATGTTAAATTTATATCTATATTTTCAATTTATAAAACCTAAGACCTAAAGGATTTGTAAATGTTGAGATTGCAACAAGATGATGAGCTTAGTGGAAAGGAGTCGCCTTCACTAAGTGGGCCCGCAGGGTATTTTTGGCGCAAAGTCTATTTTTAGACTATGTCTACTTTTAGACATATGGATCATGTTCTATGAGTTGCAGGATGCTATTTGTGGATGGTTCGTCAAGACGGAAAAAATAGATGGACTTCTATTTTTAGATTGCCAATCTAAAAATAGATATGTCGAATATTATTAGCTCTTAATAATATTTTGGCTCTAAACATTATCTTATCCTTTCGAGCACCCTTTAATGGAGGCATGCATGTAGACATGTACCGACAAAAGGAATTACGCTATTCCTGTGGTTTAGTGGAGTTATCGTACGTCGATTTCCAAATAGAACTCAGGTGACAGAGTTTGGTGGAGTTGATTGAGGAGTTAATGGAGTTGTGTTCAGTTTAACTCAGTTAAACATAGTTGAGCTAGTTGTATCTAGTCTAACTGATTGATATACTAGTGAGAGTGGTGTGAATTAATTATTAATTAATTCACTAATTATAAACTCATTAATCAACTAAAGAATACATCAGTTAACTTCAGTGCATGGACAGTTTCAGTGGAGACCAGTGAAGAGGTAGGTGACAGTGCAAGTGTGACTATCAGTTATGACTTTACTGGTGCATGAGATTTGCACATACATTGATGGAGATGCCAATGAGGATTGCGCAGTACATACCAGAGGAATTAGAACTCAGGAGGTGTAATTATTCATCTTGGATTGCGCAACAGATGGAGCAGATTGGAGCATGTGTTTTGTATGATCTGAGCTTGTGTAGTGTGTAACAATTGGAGATTGTACTGAGAGCTTGTGAGGAGTTTTTACAATGATTGTTACATGATCTCTATCATTATAATATACAGATAGTTGGGGGTTTTCAGCTTTAAACTTTCCCATAAATACTGTGTTTATATGTGTGATTGTTTATGGTTTTAATGTGCGCATGTGATTGTTTATATTTCCACAATTGATGATCAATGGTAGAAGAGGTTATGTATTATGCATGAAGCTCAAATAGTGTGTGATCAGGATAATCTTAGTTAATAATTTAACATTTATTCAAATTTCTACAGTAAACATTTACATATTGGATCAATTAAATAATAATGAAAAGTTGAAAGTAATATAGAGCCGAGGGGAGACATTGTAGTGACATTGTAGTGTACATAAAAAATTAAAATAATAAAAATAATAAATTTCAATTTTTTATATTGTAATTTTTTATCAATAAAATTACAAAAAATCTTTTAGATAAAAGAAACTAATAATATACATATCACACTAAAATATATAACATCGTAGTTATAATTTAAGATCCATTTTACGTTATAAATTAAAATAATGATGCTGTAATCCTATTTAAATTTAATCAATAAGTACATAAAAACTTTAATTTTTATAATAAACTTCTTATAATGAACTTATAGTATAACAATATTTTTAATTATGGATATTCACCTCCACTTTACCATAGATATTATTAATAACTTTAATTCTAAATTAGCAGAATTCTTTTGGTAATAATCACGTGAAATAAAACTTTAATTCTTACAATAAACTTACAGTATAACAATATTTTTTATTATGGATATTCACTTCCACTTTACCATAGATATTATTAACTGGTGGGTTCTAAATATTCTTTGTTACAATAACATGGGTCAATACCATGGCTCATCAATACCACATGCTCAAAAGCCATCTTTATTATTAACTCTAAGATATAAATATTATTTTATTTTTATTTTTATCATTTAATAATATAAGATATAAATAGTAGCTATAAATTAAGATCCATTTTACCATATAAATTAAAATAATAATTTTGTAGTTGTATTTAAATTTCATTAATAAACACATAAAAATTTAATACTTACAATATAACAATATTTTTAATCATGGATATCTGGATATCTCTTTACCATGGATTTTATTACATTTAGAACAGGTTTTTCTACCATGTGCCAATACCGTGGCTCATCAATACCACATGTCCAAAATCCAACTCTCATAATCAAAATGATATATGTAAAGCTTATTGTCTATATGCCAAACCTTTTTAAAATTTTATCGATTTATTTTGTGTGAATCGGTAGAGATTCACTTAAATTACAAGTTTGATGGGTTTTCGATCCAATTTGTGTACAATGTGAGGATATTCACCGAAATTACGAATTTGATGGTTGAAAAACTTAAAATGTCACTTAATCGTGACATGGATAATCCCGGAAACAGGTAGGAATACTATTCTACGAGCATTTTTGTAACTTAAATATGAAAATAACTATAATAGACACGATTTAAAACAAAAGGATAAACCTCGAACATGTTGGAGATACTATTTAGAGATACTTTTCAGTTTACCTAACAAATATTTGGAGGAAAATAAATTATCCTATTTTGGAGTAATGAGGGTTGACCACTAATTAATTAACCAAAATTTCGTTAAAGGTAAAACTCTAAAATAAAACAGAGAATTTAATTTTTGGAAAGTAGAGACTCATGATCATGTAGTAAAAAAATATAGGAAACCATTCACCATCCTCATACAATTAAATTCTCGACAAATTTCATAAATCTATATTACATAATGTTACATATTAAAAGTTGTTACAAAAGATATTACAAGTTATAACAAATAAAAAATGTAATAATATGCATAGAGCGTTGGAGATGTTGTATAGGGCTCACAAAGTAGAGGAAAGAACAAATTTCATATTAAGAAACCATAATCATATAACTTTAATAAAACATCGTTAAACAAGTATAGTGGCATTTGAAGCTCGAACAAAAGTATGGTTCTTCTAAACCATAATTACACAAAACCAAAAATCACATATTCATTCATGAGTAGTCTTAGCTACCAATGTTTATCAACCCTTTAAAAGAAAAATGGGAGGAGCTCTTAAAAATAAACTTAAACTAAACTTTGAGCTGAGTTTGAAATGTTTATAATGGAGTATGTGGGAATGAGGTCCAACAGAGATCGGCCTATAATAGTGAAGGTATGCTAGGGTGGAAAAATAACCATTATTATGAAAATTAAAAGCCACATGAACCTCATTACATGCACCTACACAAAATATATGAGAGAACCAATAAGGAGAAAAAAAAGAAAAATAGTCGATCAAAAGGAAATACCATAAATGGAATTATAAAAGAATTCGACTAACCTAAATTCTAGAGAGAACCTAGTTAACAGAGACCAAATTCTTTCTAAGAAAGCCCAGAAGAAAGAGTAAACGGTGGTGGAATTGTGCAACAAATGGCTAAGTGTGGAAGGTGGAGTAATTCAGTGGTTAAATTGTAACAAACCAAAGGGTTAGGAAACTTCCTCAAATCACACTTAAATCTAATAATTATTTTAGTAAAATAACAAACACATTGTAATAATTAATAAAGAAACAAATACGTGAGACAAAGGAAAATTTACTCCGTGGCTAAGTGGAGAGGTACCACCATGGCTCTGCTCGTGATCAAGTCGAATTCTAAAATAACGCATTTGTCTTGCAGTTGCATAATAAAAAGGGACTAGTGCATTTAAAAATGAAAGCGAGTAAAAAGGGAACAACCGAAATCAAATGTGAACTCCAAACTATGGAATGAAATTTCGTTGATTTAAGATGGATTCCTAATATGAACTCTAAAGAGTTAGGAATGAAATTTCCCATGGGTTTAAGGTGGATTCCTCATGAGGAAAAATTTGACGCCGCCATAGACTTTGAAAAACCTAGACATCAATCTTTCGTAGCTCATGCATGCAAGACCTGACGAGCTTGTGCTAAGGCACCAAAAAAATTCCAAATGAGGCACTCGTGATCAAAGGCTTAGCATTTTAGCTCAAAAAATTAAAGTGATAATAATTGATCGCACACCGAACTACCGCAACCTCGGTCATCTCCAGAATCCAACTCAACTCCGTTTCGTCAAAAATCAAGTTCGATGAGGAATTTATGGTCCGTCGATCCCCATTCAAAACATCAATTTTTTTATTAAAAAATTGCGTAACATGTATAGGCTTATGACTAAAAGCATGTATCGGTGACAGGAATCTCTCTCACTTTTTCCACGGGACAGTGAAAAGTGTCATTGATTGCTGAAATTGCTCATGAAGGTGAAATTTGTTCAATGACCTCTAAAGTTGAATTTGGGTTCATGATTTTTATAGGCCGGAAGTACATTTTTTAATTAATTAAGCTTTTACATATATATATATATATATATATATATATATATATAAGTTTAATTAATTAAAAAGTAATAATTTCTAGCACATAAAAATCATGAACCAATTCAATCCTTAGAGGTCATTGGACAAATTTCACCTTCACAAAACCAAACTCGCGATCCAATGTTGACACTTTTCACCGTCCCACGGGATGGCAAGTGAAGAAGGTTATCACTTTTAATTCAAACCTTAGTTAATAATATTATTTCCACATATATCGTAAGTATGAATATTTGTCAGCAAACATTACAATTGGGTGGCATATTAATATTCCAAAAGTCCGAATCAAATTTATTAATGGTGGAGTGGATTATCTATATGGTTTGGCATATGTTCAAATTTTTGAATATGGTGTATGGTAAACATTATGGAAAAGTGCATTAACTATATGTTGGAGCGGCATTAATATTTCGGTCAAAGGTTGAACAAATTTGGATGGTGTATGTAAATACGATGTTTTTTTTATATGCAAAAACAATGTATGGGGGCGTAGGTCGGGTTCGACTATGGATTCCCCCAACCATCTCCACGCTTTACCATTGATTCGCGCTCATGTACTCTTAAAATATATATGGCACACTTCCATTTGAACGTGTTTTGTTGATCCGACTAAGTGGGAAGGAGGGGGCGCCACCACACCCGGCGCTCCCTCTCCATGGGATCTCTACAACATGACCTCACGCTCCAACTACTCAACCATACCTAATTAGACCATTCTTATCTCATTTATCCTGGGATTAAGCCTAATTAATCCTCCTACTAATTATCAAGGTATCTGTAAAATATGCTAATTTCCATAGATTCCACCAAAATGTCGTAGTTAGTCGGAGTCTTTCCAAATTTGGAGGAGAAATCGAGGATTTTTTTTTTCAATAACCCAGGCCAATTTTCTAACAAATCGAGCTTAGAAAGAGTATTCTTCACTAATTGGCATGCTAGGAACACATTGGAATAGGTTTTATGCGCAGGAGTAACTTTAGAGAGGTTTTCGTTGTCTTGAAGAATTTTGAAGCCAAGGGGCTGTCACCAGAGGAAGGCCATGCCAGAGAATCAAGGCCAAATCGAGTAAATAAATAGTCATTTTCAATATATTTTGACATTTTGAACTCAATGGAGTATGTTCCAGGAGAATTTTACAAGCTGTAAACGTAATTTGAGCACAATTGGAGCTAATAAAGAGACCCAAGCCATCGAAGGTACCAACGAGATGTAGCCCAAGAGGTAAACTCTTCATCAAAACTCTATTTTAATGGATCAATTGTGATGATTTTCTATTATTTATATTTCTTTTGTCTATCCTTTTTAATTTCATGTTTTATGCTTACAAATTCACTCATAAAACCCAATTTAATTTCCTATTTTCACGCACATACAAGAAACAAGGAAACTCAGAGCATCAAGCATAAGATCGGTGAACAAGTTTTATATTTGAAAATGAAATTAGCACAACAAAATAACATTCATAATTAAAATCAAGTTGGTATCGCAGCTTTGGTCGAAAGGCAAGGTTATTTGCTTCATAGTTGTCGTAGTTTATGCAAGTTTAATGGTTGCAAATTTGTGATGTTTACAAGGTTAAAGTTGCTAAAAGGTGAAGGTAAATTTTTGGTTACATATTCTGAAATTAGGACTCGAAGAAGGAGAGTTTATGTTGGGTATGTGTTATATTCTTTCCACGACTAAGCACGCGTGGGGGGGCGATAGTCCCCCCTTTGCGCTGGGTGCAACAGGGGGGGCGGGAGTCCCCCCTATCGGGGTCGGGGGCAGCGCCCCGACAAAATTTTTTTGGTCCTTAATTTCTGGTGGGTAGTCCGCGTCCATGGTTTTGTGCATGGTTTTTCACATGGTTTTCGGGTACGATGGTTTTCGGCCCCTGGTATTTTTGTAGATCCGGTCAAGGGAACTACGATTATGTTCTAATCCAGAGTTTATGGATTGGGGTTTATGTATGCTTCGGCATGTATATATATGTGTTGTAACAATAAAAGAAATATAATGAAAAATCAAGCTGGTCGTCCCGATTTGGGATCCAGGGGAAAATCTCTGTGTTTATTTGTTTTATGTTCTATGCTCTCGCTATTGTTTATTTTCTGTTATAAGATTCGTGTGTAGATAATTTCTGTTCAGGGTTAAAACCTACATTTGATATCGGAGCTGTTTAGGCTTCAAGGGGACGCCTTTGCTGCTGAGGGTTTTTAGTTCGGGCCTGAGGTAGACCCTGTTTAGTGGGAGATCTGCGGGATCGATTCTTGCGGTGAGAGAAGATGGCGAGCGGCGGAAAGATAGAGATCGAGAAATTTAATGGTCAAAGTTTTGAGTTGTGGAAGCTCAATATGGAGGATATGCTAGTGGATAAAGATCAGTGGATCACGGTAGATCCAGGTACTAAGCCAACAAGAATGTCAGATGAAGACTGGAATAAATTGGATCGGAAGGCTAAAAGCACAATACGGTTATGTGTCTCAGATTCAGTATTGTTGAATGTATCTGGGGAAGCTACGGCGAAGACCTTGTGGGAAAATCTAGAGACTTTGTACCAATCTAAGTCTCTGGTGAATAAGTTGTTCTTGCGGAAAAAGCTGTATAATATGAGGATGAAGGATGGAGATTCGGTGACAGAGCATCTGAACGCCTTCAATACTGTGGTAAGTCAGCTGTCATCTGTTGATATTAAAATCTTAGATGAAGATAAGTGCATCAGTTTGTTGTGTTCTCTACCAGACTCGTGGGACAGTCTGGTTATTGCAATAGGTAGCAATACAACTACCTTGAACTTTGATGACATTGTCTTAGCCTTGCTGTCGGAGGAAATGAGACGGAGAAATATGGAGGGTCAGAATGGAGATGCCTTATCCGTACGAGGAAGGTCACAGAACAGAAACAAGAATAAGGTTTCGAGTGGGAGATCCAAATCTAGAGGGAGATCTAAATCTCCTGGAAAGTTTGTAAAGGTGTGCTGGAAATGCGGAAAGGAAGGGCACTACAAAAAGGACTGCAGATCTAAAGCTCCCGAGAAAGGAAAGGGATCTGATGATGCTCCTTCTACAGAGGCAAAAACCACCTCGGATGAAGGTGGGGATGTGTATTTGGCTTCTTCTTCAAATACACATGTAGATCATGAGTCATGGTTGATTGACTCAGGTGCATCCTTTCACTTCACTCCCCCTAGGGAGTGGTTCTGCGAGTATGAGAAATATGATGGTGGTGATGTCTTCCTAGGGGATGATAGGAGGGCCAGAATCATCGGACGTGGAAAGGTCAAGCTGAAGCTGCAAGGTGGAAGGATTAGAACACTTCCTGGTGTTCTGCATATTCCTGCATTGGCCAGAAATCTGATTTCTGTAAGCAAGATGGATGATACAGGTGTAAAAACAGTGTTCGAGAAAGATGCCTGCAAGATGGTTCGGGGAGCACTAGTATTAATGCGAGGAGTTCGGACTGGAACTCTGTACAAGCTAAAAGGTAGCATAGTTATTGATGGGTGTAACAGTTCTGTGGTTCCTGAAAGTGGGACGGAAAGCCTAGCTATGTCTGGAGAAAAGACCATACTATGGCATCAAAGGCTTGGACATATTGGAGAGAAGGGCCTTCAGATACTGCATAGAAATGGTATGGTAGAAGGTATGTCTAATTTCTCTCTGGATTTTGATTTCTGTGAACATTGTGTATATGGGAAACAGAATCGGATGAGTTTTCCCTCTGGTGCTAAGAGGGCAAACAAGATATTAGAACTTGTGCACAATGATGTGTTTGGGCCTGTGTCAGTTCCGTCATTGGGAAAGTCTGTGTACTATGTTTCATTCATAGATGACTTCTCAAGGAATACATGGATATATTTCTTGGGAAGAAATCTAAACTCTTTGACAAATTTAAAGAATTTAAGGCTCTGGTGGAAAACGAGACAGAGTAGAAGATAAAGGCGCTGAGGACAGATAATGGTGGGGAGTTCTGCAAGAATAAATTTGAAGAGTTCTGTAAGAAGTGTGGTATAGCGCGACAGAAGACTACTCCATATACACCTCAGCAAAATGGAGTTGTAGAAAGAATGAACAGAACACTGATGGAAAAGGCAAGAAGCATGCTCAGTGGTACCGGATTAGGACAAAAATTCTGGGCAGAGGTAGTGGAGACTGCATGTTACTTAGTTAATAGATCACCTTCATCAGCGTTGGAGGATAAGACCCCACATGAGGTATGGAATGGTAAGAAACCCTCTCTTTCACATCTAAGGCTATTTGGATGTGATGCATATGTACATGTTCCAAAGGAGAAAAGGACCAAGTTGGATAATAAATCTGAAAGGTGCATCTTTATTCGGTATAAGGATGGTTTAAAGGGTTACAAGCTATGGAACCCAGAAACAAGGAAGGTTGTGTACAGCCGAGATGTGGTGCATAGAGAAGTGAAAGATGTTGTTAAACATGAAGTCCTACCAAAGGAACCCGAGAAGATAGAGTTTGAGCTAAAGGAGGATGAATCAGACTCTACAACAGAAGAAGACTTAGAAGATGAAGAGCCACAAACTCCAGCTTTGAGAAGATCAGTTCGGGAAAGAAGGCAACCATAAAGGTATAGTCCATCTGCTTTCTGTTCAGGTTTTGCCTTAACTATAACTGATGATGAACCCAGAACTGTCAGGGAGGCAGTAGATTCAGAGGATGGAAAACTCTGGAAGGAGGCCATGGTTGATGAAATGGCATCCTTGCACAAAAACGATGCATGGGATTTGGTGGAGTTGCCGGCCGGAAGGAAGCCCATTGGGAGCAAATGGGTGTTTAAGAAGAAGATGAATGTAGAAGGCAAGGTGGAGAAATACAAAGCTCGGTTGGTAGCGAAAGGTTATTCCCAGGTGCCGGGAATTCATTTTGGTGATATTTTTTCTCCTGTTGCCAAGGTTACTTCTATTAGATTACTTTTATCTGTTGCTGCTGCATTTGATTTTGAGATAGAACAGATGGATGTGAGGACATCATTTCTTCATGGGGATCTAGAAGAGAAGATCTACATGAAGCAACTTGAAGGCTTTATGGTGAAGGGTAAGAAAGAACTAGTATGCAAGTTGAAGAAGTCTCTGTATGGGCTAAAACAATCACCAAGGACGTGGTATGAGAAATTTGATACCTATATACGGGGACTTGGCTTCACCAGAAGCAAGGAGGATTACTGTGTTTGTTTTAAATTAACTGGTGACCATGTTATTTATTTGGTCTTGTATGTGGATGATATGTTATTTATTGGAAAAGACAAAGAAATTATCCAAGATTTGAAGACCCAACTGTTCTCCAAATTCAACATGAAGGATCTTGGTGCTGCAAACTATATTTTGGGCATGGAAATTAAGAGAGATCGGGCAAAGAGGAAGCTCTGGCTAAACCAGAGGAAGTATGGCGAGACTATATTGCAGAGGTTCAATATGCAGGATAGTAAACCCGTGAATGTTCCTATTCTTGTAGGTGTAAAGCTGTCTGTTGAACGGTGTCCCAAGACACAAGAAGAAGAGGAGTATATGTCCCGTGTTCCATATGCAAGTGCAGTGGGTAGCCTGATGTATGCAATGGTCTGTACTAGACTAGACATTGCACATGCAGTGGGAGTATTGAGCAGGTTTATGTCAAACCCAGGGAAGGAGCATTGGACAGTAGTGAAGCGGGTTTTCAAATATTTATGTGGCGCTAGTGATTATGGCTTGTGCTACCACAGAAGACTAGGATTGGCAAGAATGTTGGACATTCATGGTTTTGTTGATGCAGACTGGGCTGAAGATCTGGACCAAAGAAGATCTACAAGTGGGTATGTGTTTAGCCTATTTGTAGGTGCAGTTAGTTGGATGAGTAAAAGACAGTCTGTAGTGGCACTTTCAACTACAGAGGCAGAATACATAGCAGCCACTCATGCAAGCAAGGAAGCAGTTTGGTTGCAGAGATTGTGTTCAAGCATGGGGTTGGTACAACAAGCTATAAGGATAGACTGTGATAGCCAAAGTGCAATTTTCTTGGCTAAGAACCCTGCTTATCATTCAAAGACAAAGCACATTGATGTTCAATATCACTTTGTTAGAGATATGGTTGAGGCTAAAAGGGTGTTGCTGGTTAAGGTGGACACTTTGAAGAATGTTGCAGATGCATTGACAAAGTCTGTGAGCACTCAGAAGTTCTCTTGGTGTAGAGAAACAATGGGTGTTGAAGAATTGGGTCAATGACTAAGCCCTCCTGTGGCCCCCTGTGGAAAGAAAACAACAAAGTGGGAGAATGTTGGGTATGTGTTATATTCTTTCCACGACTAGCCCCCACGCGTCGTACGTTGCGCCGGCGTAGCAGGCAGGGGCGGCAACCCCCCTGTCGGGGTTCGAGCAGCGCAGCGAATTTTTTTTTGGGTATGCGGTCCCACTCATATGCGGACCCACCCATGTTTTGTGCATGAGTTTGCACATGATTTTGGGGTACGATGGTTTTCGGCCCCCGGTATTTTGTAGATCCGGTCAAGGGAACTACGGTTATGTTCTAATCCAGGGGTTAATGGATTGGGGTTTATGTATGCTTCGGCATGTATATATATGTGTTGTAACACTAAAAGGAATATAATGAAAAATCAAGTCGGTCGTCTCGATTTGGGATCCAGGGGAAAAAAATATCCGTGTTTATCTATTTTATGTTTTATGCTCTCGCTATTGTTTATTTTCTTGTTATAAGATTCGTGTGTAGATAATTTCTGTTCGTGGGTTGAAACCTACACTCCATTCCCGAGGGTGATTTTTCACGTACGTGATCGGGGGCATCTTGCCACTCCCTCCACTTTCGTATTTTCATCATGTTTCCAAAAATATTTGACCAAATTTTTTATTTCGTCTTTCCATATGAGTTTTGATTTGTTTGAATTAGTCTTGATTGAGCCGAGGGTATTTTTCCCATGCATCTTCCCGAACATGGTTGTGCCACCATTTCGTATTTCCTAGAAGTTGTGCTTTTGGACCATCAGTACTATTCCCACAAGCTTCATTCCAAACTTCGTAGCCTTTGATGTTACCACGAGCCTAATGAGAGTCTCCGGGCGGTGAGATGGGGAATATTTCACTCTCCCGCAGTTCTTCCCAAGAGGTTTTGGGGTAGGTGATCTCTCTCCATTAGATTTTGGCACCCAATGTTTTTCCCAATATGTCCGGATCTCCAAGTCCAAGTCGGCCTTCATTTTTTCGAGTCCGAAGATTTTGTCCTAGACAACTAGGGCCAATTTTCCCTTATTTTCTTTTCATTTCCATAAGAAGTCTCTTTGGATGGTCTTGAGCTGGTTGGAGATGGACTTAGGATCCGCTATGGTGAAGTACTAGTATAGTGGGATAACTTGTAGAACAGAGTTGACCGGGACTAATGTACTCGAGAGGTTCGGGGATTGGAAAGTCAAATTTGCTATATTTTTCTCGCCTTTGTTATGATGGATTCCCAATTGGCTTTAGCAAGAGGTGTGTCCGTCGGGGGAACACCAAGGTATTTAGAGGGGAATCGGATTGAGCTAGAAGCCAAAAGTTCTAGCGATGTTTAATCGATGTGCGAGGAGGCATTGCAAAAGAAGATTTTGGATTTAGTTGTGTTGACATAGGTGCCAAAGGCTTGGGAAAAGTCATCAAGGATATCCCGAAAGGCGAGAGCTTCTTTGATAGTGGGAGAGCCAATGAGAAATGTGTCGTCCACAAATTTTTGGTGAGTGGATGGAGGGGTTGAGGGGTAGAGTTTAATGCCAAAGATGATGCCATTAGAGGAGGCGAGCATTGTATGGAGTGACCGAGACCTTACCGCCATGATAACAAATAGGGAAGGGTGAGAGGGGGTCGACTAGCTCGATGCCTCGGGAGGGGTTGATTATGGAGGAGGGGGGAACCATTTAGGAGGATGGAGAAGAAGGCTCCCGAAACCATAGCCATAATCCATTTTATACAAATCCCTTATTGAAACCGAAGGCTACCAACACTTTTCTTATGTATTTCCAACAGATTTTGTCAAAGGATTTGGACATGTCGAGTTCAATGAGCATGCTCGGTTTCTTTTGCTCCTTTAGAGAGTGCATGACTTCCTATGAGAGGATGATGCTATCCAGAATTTTCTCCCGCCCTCCACATAGCCGCTTTTTTGGGGGGAGATGAGGAGGGGCGGTATATTTTTGATGTGATTGGCCGACACTCCCGGATATGATTTTGTAAATAACATTGCACAAGGCAATGGGTTGGAATTGGTCGGGGAAACATCATTTTCAGATTTGGGGATTAGGGTGAGGAAGGTATTGTTGAGGGCTTTTAGGGACTGATTTTTGGATGCGAGATTCTTCCACTAGATCATGGAGTTCCATTTTGAGTAGAGGTGAGCGAGGCTTTGAAGAAGTCAATGGTGAAGCCATCTCGGTCCTCGGGGCATTGCCATTGGGCATGGAATGGATCGCTTCTTCAAGTTCATTCATGGAAAATTTCGTTATAAGAATTAGGTTTTGCTATTTGGTTAAGATTTTGGGGATGTTTCTACTAATTTTGTCTATTACTTCCTCGTTGGCATCGTTGGACTCAGATGAAGATGTCACCAAAATACCGATTAAGTTCCTCTTCAATGTCTATATGAGAGCCGAGGATGTTGCCATGTTGATTTTTTGAGGCTTAGAATTATGTTGTGCTTCCTGTGTTGGATCATATAACGGTGGAAGAATGCGAGTGTTCTTTTTCTCCATCCTTTAGCCAGCTGATTCTAGATTTTTAGCGCCATAAGGTTTCCTCTTGAGCAACCCTTTCCTCCCATATTTTTTAGCGCGATAAGGTTAATTATTCTTGCTTTCTCTCGCTCGATCATGCCATTGTTGATGATGTTCCATTGTAGGGATTCCATTTTGAGTTCTATCAATTTATTTTCTCCTATGATGTCTCTGAAGGTGTTCTTGTTCCAGAATCCGAGTTCAAACTTGATGAATTTCGGTTTCTGCTGGAAGTTGTACATCTTTCTACCCCTCGATTAGGTTGGGGGGTGGACCACTATTCTTTCATTTTCTTCATGAACTCTAGGTGCTTAATGTAGAATGATTAAAACCTAAATGGTTTGTTTTTGGGACTATCCGATACTTGGATTTTTAGAACTATGGGCTAGTGATCCGAGTCCACCCTGTGGAGCGATGTTGGATTTCATTTCCATGGAGCTAAGGTACATTTCCTCCAAGAGGAGGAATCTGTCTAGCCTAGAGGCTATATTCCTTCCCCCCTCTTCTCGTTGTTCCGGATGAAGGAGTCGTTTTTGGTGGGGATATCAATAAATCCGAGGCCATCAATGAGGTCCCTGGAAGGCAACCGAATCTTTGTCAATTTTTTTGAGACATCCTCTCTTTTTCCCCCGAGGTTTCGATCATATTAAAATAATGAGATATGATGCTCGAGAGGGTGGTTGAAGGAGCCGAGGTTTTTTTCTTAGGTCGAGTTAACCCGGATCAGCCTTTCAGTGGGATCGAATGAGGAGCATAGACATTGGTGATACAAATATTATTCACGGTGCCGTTGATTTGGAGGACTCGTGGTGAGGGCATATTTGGAGGCTACAAAATTCACGAGGTGAAAGCATGAGTCATTCTAAAAGTTGGAGAGACCACCAACAGCAGCCCAAAGAGGAAATGGCCACATGATCGTAGTGGTTTTTAAATCAAGATTTTTGAATAACATCCATGGAGTCTAGATCACTTTTGGTTTCTTGAAGTAGTACAATGTCTCGGTTTATCAAAGGCTATTCCGAATTTGAGAACTATTTTCTTACTAGGACTCGCTCGGTCCTCTAATATTCCAGGATGTACAAATCACCGAAAAACTTTTGGGGGGTTAGAGTGAGTGCTCTTACCTATCCTTCATTGATCGTGCAAGCTCCCGGTTCTTGGAGGAGTTGGGTCGGTAGTTTTGCGGCCTCTTTTCTTGTTCTCGTTTCTTTGGGGAAGGCTTTCCCCACACTTAGATTGACCATTATTCTTCTTTTCGTAGCTTTTCCCTTATTTTTTTTGTTCTCGTATTTGGTGTAATCCTTCCCGTAGCGGGTAGGCGTCTTCAATTTTTTTGGATGTGCTCCTTGGGAATCGCTTCTATGCCATTTTTTGTTCCACTCTTTTGATATTTTAAGCAAGACAATTTACATGAGGACTTTTTCAACCTTAGTTTCCTTTGGGGTAGGGGCATCGTGTATTCTTTCCATGTCCATGTCCTCTTGGTATTGAGTTCTCTCTCGTGTGGTTTTTGTTTTTCGATTTCCATCTCGTTGCTCTTGTTTTCTATTGAGTCATGCTCGTTGTTGATTTGCTTCTTTCCCCCGTGCTTTGTTGTCATGTCTCCTCTTGGAATGTGTTCAAGGCATCGAAATTTTTTCTGTTGTCAAAACATGGGAGGGTGTTTCTTTGTATATACTATTTTGTTCTCGCTTTGTGTTTTTTTCTCGCTTTGGTGTATCCTTGATCACATTCTTGATATTCCTTGGTCAGGGGCCTTATTCTCGTGGACGAGTCTCAAAAGAGATGTGCATGTTCATGGCATTTCCGACATCGGAAATTAATATTCTCGTAGTCTATGGTTTGAGACCATATCTTCCCGATACTTTAGTATTATTGCTTCTCATAGGGCACCCGAGACATCTATGTAGGCACATATCCTCGCATAGGAGATGTAGTGTCCATTCTTGATGCCTTCGCACATTTTTATGTATTCTCTCAGCTCATCTGCAATTTCTTTCAAAACCGACGGTGCCCAGTAGTTTGTGGGTAGGGAATAGAGTCGAATCCATACTAGAACCCCGGTGAAGACTTCTTTGTCCGAGGTGAATTTCTCCTTCTAGTATCTCATGTATAGCCCCGTTGAGTTGAATAAGTATGGACCTCCTTCAAATATTATGTCGCGGTCCTCCATGAGAGCGAAGACAATAGTAAAGAAACCCTTGGACTCGAATTGTAGGTCAATACCTCCTTTGGAGTTCCATTTAGCTTGAATCCATCCTTTTAGTGCTCTTTCCATGGGCCAAATGCCCATAAACTTATAGATAATCGCATGTTCCTACATGTATTCCCCCGTGAAACTGCTACATCTCGGTCCTATATAATTGTTTCTGAATTTTCCTAGCTTTTTGGGGTTGGATGCACTTTGTTTCTTTGCTCCTTATTTTGATGCGTTGTCTTCTATCACTTCTGCTTCAGTCCCCGTCCTTAGTGAGAGGGGTCCGATTTTTTTTCTATAGTTGTAGTGACCGGGGAATCCATTACTCCTTTTCCCCGATTTTGCGAGAGGCACGACTACCATCGATCGTGGTTTAGGTGGGCGAATGCTTAGTTAGAGGTGAGATGAGTGAAGAAAGAAACATTATTTTTTTTGGTGTGACCAGTCGCCAGTCTCTATAGGATGGAACGAATGGGCGTCCATCCTACTTCATTGAAGAAGCTCTGGGGTGAGATCATGTAGGCCTTGTGGCGATGAGGGGACATGGCCACTAAGAAAGTTGTGCGCAGATGGGTAGGAATGGTCAAGGGGGATGGGCTAGGTCAAAGCATCGTTGATCAAAATATCAAGTAAATATGGGAGAAAATCTAATTTCTTCATCATATTTATTTTGCTTATAATTTTATTTTTTATTAGCGTTTTATATTCTAATAGTTACCTAGTAATTTTAATAGTGTGAAGATTTATTTAATAAAAATGTTCTTTGTTATGCTTCATGTTTTCAATTTTCTTATCCATTAATGAATACTAAAAAAAACATGTAATGCACAATGCTATTTTATCTCTAAGTTTAAGTATTAATGTGTAGAGCTTATAAATTCAGCTTTTTCTTGCTTAATTCACTATTACATAAGCAATAAATGACATTATTGCTTCCCATGGTTATCGCATATCATCTTCTTGTTTAATTTTTGAGGCTTTAGTTAATTTTTTTTAGATTGATAAGAAACCATGCACTACTTAATAATCAATAGAAACCATCAAAACAACCATATAGGCCCTCTTTAAGAATTTTTTTGGACATACCAATAGAAACCATAAGAATTTTTTGGACATACCAATAGAAACCATTCAACCAGGCATACAATCATTCTCTAAGAATTTTGGGTACATACACTTAATTCTAAAGTAGTCCAATTCCTCCATCTTCCTCTGCTATCACATGAGTATTGAATTTTGTTGTTTTTCTTTAGTGGATGATTCATAATTGTGCCACCAACCAAGTGGTTGAATTATTAAAACATTTCTTTAATGGATGTCTTAATAAAACATTCGATAGAAGCATTGAATAATTTGGATTATAAGCATGTTTGTATAGTTTGGACTATAACCATGGTTGTGTTGAGGGATTTATAACTATGTTAATAATATTCAAATAGTATTATATTGAATAATGACCAAATCATTCATACATTAATAAATATATTTTAATGAAATTGGAATTTTATTTGACATGACAATGCCTATTAGAAGTTGTGTTGTCTCTTGTATTTGCTTGAGTAAATGATATCACCTACTATGTTATTTTTTTCCGATCATAGATAAGTGAATTGGTACCTTGAGTCTAAGTTTACAATATACTTCTCAATTCTAAACAAAGGTAAAACCTAGGTAAAATGTTGGTTTACATATTTGAAGAGAAAATTTTATATTAAAATTTGCATAGCCATAGAAATGGCATCACTATCATAGAGTGATTTTCATAGAGCGCTAGAAAATATTTTTTTTAATCTATTTTGGACAAGAGATTTTCTATTACTTATAGGTATATTGTTGGTCATGTTAAATGTTGTCTTCCGCATTCTCATTTATATTTTTTCTTCTTTTTGGTTGCATTTGAAATGTATTTTATATGTGAAGTAATTCCCTTTGGAAAATTACGCTTAGAAATTAATACACATATAAATAATACAATAGATCAATGTGATCACTTTGATAAATTATATTTTACTTGGGATATAAACATGTAAAGGAGTTTCACCAAATACATAGTTATTAGTAATATGGTATTTGCAAAGTCATGGTTTTTTCTTGAAATAATTATTGTTATGTTGTTAGTTGATTATTGTGTGCAAGTTACACAAAAAAATAAAGTCATGAATTAAACTTGAAGAATAATTGCAATCATGAGTGAACTTTATATTGGGTCAAGGAGGTGTAGAATATTACCCATTAACAACATAGAATAAGTTTTTTTTGTTTCTATTATCATTATGGTATTGATCAAGGTTCACAAGTATATTAATTCCCTTACACTTCATCATTTTAAATTTATAAAGTGAAATCATTGTCTATGTACAATATGAAATAAAAATAATATAATTTAATTCAATGACCTCTGTGCCAAGGAAGTAGTACATTAACCACAAATACTACAGCTTAAATTTGGTTTTCATTGTACCTCTAAAGTCATTTGTCAACAACTTAATATTTCCAATTTAAGTTAAGTAATTTACATATAAGCATGCAATCAATAATTTCACATAGAAGTAATTTTTTAAGAGGGAAGTCTTCCATTATTCCATATAAAGCCCTTGGATCTTTCTTAGAACAATATACAACCTTCTTCAACTTTTTTATAAAATATGTTTTTTTTGACTTACAATTTCATAACATTAGGGATACTCTAGAAATACCTCCTCATCCAAGAAACTATTCAAAAGTGTTGATTATGCATATAAATGGAAAATTAACTCAATATAGAATATGGATGCTAAAACAATTCATCTAGAGTTTAGTCCTATTGGAGAAGAAAGTGGTTTATGTAATCTATACCTAGTTGTCTGTGAGTAACCTTTTTCTATGAATGTTGTCTTAAGCCTTTCCATAGATCCATCCACATGATGCTTCATTTTCGTATTATTTTGAAATCCTTAACTATATAGAGATCAACCAATTCCCATGATTCATTTCTATATCCAGTATTTCACACCATACTATGAGCTTCACTTCATTTCCATTAAAACTTAATTTAACTTGAACCTAAGAAATTAGAAAAAAAATAACAATGTCATTTATTATTAGTTTCTTGATGTTGGAATTACATGTCAAATTGATGAAGATATTATTGAAGTTCAAAATTGATTACCATTATAAATTTATTGTTTAAGAGTTTGTGGGAAGAGGAGTGATACCATCCTTTAATGAATCTACATATATAATAACTAGTTTTTCTTGCATTACATCTTCTTTCCACCAACACTCCCTCTCGCATTAAAAAAATATATTTTGATTAGATATCGCTTACTATGTTTAAATATTATTCAATTATAACATTTCACCTTAGAATTATAACCAAAGGAAAATACTTCTCAATTTTAACATCAAGTTTTTGTTGCCATACCTTGGGAACATAAGAGTAAAAAATGTAGCTAAATACCTTAACATGAACCAAAAAATAATTTTCTACTACTCTAAGCCTCTTAAGGTGTCATAAAATTTATATTCTTTATATAACATATATTCAACAACTAAATAAAAGTAGTTATAATCCATTTTTTATTGTATCAAGAGGCGCATTCTACACTCTAGTATCGTGGCGATCCGTGATTTCATCCATGCTCAACCTCAATTTGGCAAGTTTCCACTTTAAATTTTGAAAAAAAAATTTGTGGGATATGATTAAAAAAATAAAAATAAAAAATACATATTTTTTCTAGTTTTAATTAAAAGTATTATAAAACATCAATAATCTAACGCTCATTGTTGATATTATAACCTTATTTAAATATGTGGTAAAAAATATTTCACTCTCAATTTCATCCACAAATAAAATATTTCAATCAATGTAAAGTAACACAATATTATTTCAATTTTCACCATATGGAGATGTAATTAAAAAAAAATTCAATATAGAACTTAAATAAATTATTGATTATCCACGTTAATTAAATAAATTATTTCAATACAAACTTTTTAAAATATGTATATATAGAGTAAGAGAAAGGAATAATATTTTAGTGTTAAACATTGTTGGAATGTCTAACCGTATATTAAATATAAGCTTGAATTATATATTATTCTCAAATATGTTATATGTAAATACATTGTGACGCCATTGGATTCATTTTCCCAAGTCTCTTGTACGCCCCTTGATGATTCGCCTTCCACTCCATAATCCTTACCGATTAAGTGTCCAAAATTCCCTACTTAATCCGAAGGGTTTATATGAGTCCAAGAAGAGAGTTGTAATACAAAACTGCAAAAAAAATGCATGGAATAAATTGACTTATTTTTATTTCTTCAATGATGGTATAAGGTGGGAGAACTCGGGGTATCAACCAGTGGTGGATTAAGGTCAACCACCAAAGCACTAAAATACTTAGCGCAGCTTCCACAAACAATTCCAAATATGGTAAGAAGTTGAAGTCTTCTACTAGAGGAAGCTCTCATCGACATTGTGAAAATGGTACCATTGAGGTCTCAACTTGGAAAAAAATGATGCATTTCCTCGAAAAAATTCCAAATATGTCTAGAAGTTGAAGACTTATGCTAGATGAAGTGCTCCTAATTATTATAGAAGGGAGACCATTGAAGTTTCAACCAACGGTGGTTTAAGGTTGACCATCAACTCTCCAACACTCGCGTGTAGTTCCTAGAACATTTCTGAATCTCGCTAGAAGCTAAAGACTTATGTAAGTGGAAGTGATCCCGATACCGGCTTTAGAGATGACTATAAATTGAATTTTTTGTAATAACTTTGACTCTGGATGTAACTTTGATTCGATTTTATGCTTGAGGCTCGGTTTTCATTTTGGATCGGGTTATGACTTAGGCTCTTTGAAACTAGTAGTTAATCATCAATTCCCCCCTATCAAATACAAGGTGAGAAGATGATATCAATGTTTCTTAGGCTCACTTGTACATGCTTGATTATTAGGGCTTCAATACTAGAAGCCTCAACATAAATCCCTTCTTATCACATACAAATTGAAAGAGTGAATATGTTTATAGAATTTTCACATGGATGAAGATAAAAAAAAACATGATCCTCCATGTGGAAAACTCAAAACATTTGTTGGTTTCTATCGAAAATTTACCCATTTGTAATGCAGCTTTAACTAGTAAATTTACAAAAAAATACATCATTTGCAAGTTAGCATTGTTTTTTAATTTGAATTCTCAAGAATTACAATCATTCTAAAATTGAGGGATGCCCATATCCAACAAATGCAAACTCATGGGTGCACATATCATGCATATCATCATAATACACGAGATGAAAGCAAGCAATAGATACACTAAAATTGATAAATCGAAAGCATTCACGTCAACACATAAATAAATCTCATACAACTTGTTCTTCATTACATTCAATCCTTGCAACATATCAATTTGTAACATTTTTTCAATACCGGGAAGATATCATTCAACATGTATTTCTCCCCATCTAAACAATTTTTTTTCTTATCCAACGCACCCATAACATCAACGCTTTCTTTTAGTCGAGCAAGGCGACAAAATAAGTGTTCCGGTTAGGAATAAACTCCAAGGAAGCAGCATGTTTCCTTCATTCTTGTTTCCAAACTTATGCATTATTGCATCTTGGCCCAATGATGGCCATTCTAAATCCATTTTATGTTTTTTGATCATTTATTTGAGAAGAATTAAAGGGTACATCACTATTGTGGATTTGACTTGGCCATAGAACATGGATTGAGAAATTTAGTACATGAGGATAGCAACAACAAGACTCTTCCATACTACAATAGGATCTCGACCACTACGTAACCAATTTGAGGGGAATGAATTTGTTGAGCTTGTATCGCCTCCAAGTTTAAGGCATCACAAAAGAGAAATGTAATGAAAATTTCACCTATATATTTGATAAGAGGAATCCACATATACTCCATGGTCGTTGAGGATGTCATTGATCTCTCTTGTGACACAATTCAATGGAAAAATACTTTTGAGACTAATAGAGGGTAGCGTACTAAGAAAACAAACAAGCTCAAATTGACACAAAGATTAATTTCCCAGTCTAGAGAATAACAGGGGAGAGTAACACCCATAATGGAAAGTGTAAAGAATCTTGTAGTGAATGGTGAGGTCGTGTAAGGGAAATATTCATTCACAGACTCACAATGTAGTGTTAATTTGGTAACATACAACCTCTTTACATTTTCAAGGACAAGGGTCGAGTGGTAGAAGAGATGGCATATATAGAGTTGACAAGCTCTAGGAAGGATGAATAGTTGATATGCTCTAAAATGGCCCATGTTTGGCATGCTTTGATACCATTGTTGGAATGTGCAACCAAATATGAAAGATAAGTGTGATTTTTTTATTATTCTCAAATATGTTACATATAATTACATTGTGTGACCATTGTATTCATCATCCAAAGTCTCTTGGACTCCCTTAACGACTCACCTTCCACACCATAACCCTTAACAAATTAGGTGTCCAACTACCATAATAAAAATACTCCGATACAAAAAAAGAACCTATTCAATGTGGGTAATAAATAAATTATTTATGTATTCAAAAAAATATAATATCCATGTAATGGATAAATAAAATATTTCAATGTCATATATATAGAGACAGTACACACATGGGCACACACACACACACACATAATGGACCTAGCTAGTTTAGAGGGATAAAAACTCTTCAGCTTGTAAATTTTTTTTGAACTTTACATTCTAAAAGAAGTTTGCATTTCAAGAGATTTGATCCCTATAAAGGCTTGTCTGGAAGGATATATACTCGGTAAATAGTTTGGAAATTCCTTAGCCTTAATTATGATCATGCTAGTTCATCTAGTGGTCCATTTTTTGCAATTTGACACCCTTTTTTTTTAGATGGATATAGCTTCAATTTAATTTCTTTTTTGCTCCATTCTCTTTGTAAAATCTTGGAATTCATTCAAGGTATGTTCTCCCCTTCAATTTAAATGTAACAAACTTAAACATATGGTAAAATTTTAGATCTAAGACTTATGTAATCCATAATGTAGATAAATTTCTTTCGGATTAATCAAATCATTAGGATTTGGTCTAATTTTTGCACCATCTAATGTGGTTCATCCTCGGGACAATGTGAAGAAAGAAGATGATCTCATAGTATAAATAGTAAGGATGCGTCATTGTCCGGACAATGACGCATCCTTACTATTTATTCTATGAGATCATTTTCTTTCTTCACATTGTCGTGAGGATGAAACACATTAGATGGTTTGAAACATCGACCAAATCCTAATGATTTCATTAATCCAAAATACATTTATAGGTCCGAGGATGGGTCTCGAGTATGTTGATGCTAGGTCCCTATAATACTAGTGTATCCTCTTATTTTTTATTGTAAGTGTATCCCACTTATTGCTATTGTTGTGCCCATGCGAGTCCCCATATTGTTATTATTGTGCCCCATAGAAGCCTCGTTGAAGTCCAACAAGAAATTGATGTACCTACGATGAGTGTGGGACCGTGGATCTTAGCAAGCACCTACACTGGGTGTGGGCTAAATTTGGTGCACTATATATTTTAATTTTTCCCCGAGTTAAAAGGGGCATATATTGAGTGTGGAGACCTTACACCGGCTATTCAATATATGCTCGTTCATTTATGGTCTATGGAATAAAATTGAAGGTTTATTTTCTAAATCATATTGGATTCTTGATAGCATTTAGACCATGATAAGTCACCCGGAGGATATGAGCTTATGATAACCCCATTTTAAACAATATTTTGAACATTCCTTTTAGATTTCTTTTGTGGGGGTATATGGAAAGAAAGGAACAAGATGATTTTAAAAGAAGATTAATGTTGTTAGATGCCACTTGGAACGCATTTACAAATAATGTTATAGAAACGGTCCTAGCCTTAAATTTGGAAGCCTAGAAATTAAATGTGTAAGGTTTAGAAGCACATATTTTAAATGAATGGTTCCCATCGTAGTGCAACAATAATGTTGTGATGAACTCCCCTTTTGGTACTTTCTCTAATACATCTAGTTAGGATACCCCTCGAGGCCCCATTCATCAAATTGAACTTTTATGGGGTAGTCAAAGGAAATCCTAGTCTCACGAGGTATGAATGTATCATTCGAGATCACATGGGAATGTCAATATTCATATATTCAGTGCACTATACAAATAAACTATAACAATGCACCGTATTTAATGGGTCCGAGGATGGGTCTCGAGTATGTTGAATGCCAAAGTTATAATCAAATCTATGTAGAATAGGATAGGAAAGTTATTATCAATATAATACACAAAATATGAGATTGATCTCATATCCATAAGGTATCCAAAATTTGCATAATGGAAGAACTCGCTAGAGCAAGTAGTACTCATAATCAAGAACTTTACAACTCTTATTCCATCACATGTAAGGCGAAAAGTGAATATAGTGGTGGATCTATTTGCTAATTATGGTTGTTTGGATCCCTCTTAGCTTACGAAATCGACGTCGAATTTCTTACTAGTTTCTCCAATGAAGAAGGTGGGTTGGAAGAATGCCCAACCCTAAATTTAGTAACTAGTGGTGAAAAATGGTGGAGGGGGGTAGTATGCCAACATCCCACCTTACCAATAATCTAAGGGACGCATCAAAACGTCCCTTTGAAATTTACATGCTCGTAGACGGGGAATTAAATGTCGATTATTGGGATAGACGATGGTATGTCAAGTTATGAAGGATGGTGGTGAAGCACATGTGAAGGGGAGAAATTTGATTGAGCCGTGTTGGCTTTTTTCATATGGGGGGATTATCAAAATCAGGGGAATAATGGAGATACTATGGTTGGGAGGCCAGATTGAAGCTAGCAAGGAGGAGACAAGGAGTAGGAGCATAATTTCATAGAATTGCATAGGGAAGAGACAATTTGGTACTAAGGTTGTTGTGTTACGTAACAAAAGGAATTTGCAGCTTGGAAAGGAGGCTAAAAGAAGGAAAAATATATGCCCAGAGAGGAAGTGAGATTGGGAAGCTCTAGCAGAATCACAGTGAGAAAACACCACCTATAATGGGTAATTTATATTATCAAATTTTGAATCTCTATGTTGTGTTTATTTGTTAGTTGCTCCCCCCTCAACTCAACTCGGGAGACCCCATCTCTCCTCATAGGATTTTTGGGGGAAGGTTTGAAATTTCCTTATAATTGTATCTCCTCTTATGTGTTGGAAGTGTGGTTGGGTGTGTATATTGAAGGAAATTTGGTTTTTTTTTCTTTGGGTAGGGTATCTTTTCTATATATGTAATTTCTATGTTGTAGCTCCTTAGTTTAAAAGTAGTCTTGGATTTGAGTGTGGTCTTTCGAGTGAGTACATATATTTTGAGATTTGGTAGAGTCAGGTTTGGTCTATGCGTTTGTTGAATGAGAGACATAGTGCATTACAATGGGACCCCTAGGGTTGTGTTTGGTGTTCGAACGTCATCCTTTGACATGGGTAGAAATAAGCCTCGGTACTTTCCCTTGTAGTTTTGGGTGGATGGGGCTAAAGTTTTGTGTTATTAAATTAGGTAGATGTTGGGATCCGTGAGGCCATAGTTGGTGTCTAAAGGATTTTGAATTAAAATGGGGGGTTGGATGTTGGAAAAGGCTAAATATGGGAATTTGATTACGTTGGATGGTGTTATATTGAATAGGGTGCCCCTGTTATTCAACTTATGAGACACATATTGTGTAAGCATTATCCGTTGGAAGGGTAAGTGGAAGTGGAGGAGAAAAGTTTTGTGTGCACAAAACATGTCATATTATCAAATCTATAGGCCTATGGTTTAATTTATAATTCCAAGGGATATAAGACAAGTGATAAGAGGGGTAGTATCCTATGAGGAACATTCCCACAAATGTAACTCCCATTTACAAAATAGATCAACATGCTTTGTTGCAAGATCGGGATAGTATATTTCTATGAATGTGCAGGGAAGAATTTTACTTGTATAAGGGGGAAGCCTCCTCCGAATGAAGTTCTCTCTCGTGTTTTTTGGTGTTGACAAAGTGGACAGAGTGAGTTCCTAACACAAGACATACATGTGGAAAAAAAACCACCATTTGGAGACTATATAACTACAAAAGTAGAAAATGAATTTCCTCTTAGTATGCACACTACTTGATAGTCAATATTCTATGAGGGGCTCGATACAATAATTGGACCATATGCATGGACACATGAAAAACTATGATTTCAAGTTGGAAATGATGCATTGTGAGTTGGAAAGGATCAAACAACATCACATCATCCCTCCAGCAATAGCTAGACCCGACCAAACAACCCCTAGCCAAGTTTTCAAATATCACTCGAAACACTTCCTTGAGAATATGATGGATGAAGTTTATGGTTTTCTTTTTTGTATCTCACTATGTATCTCGCCGTATAGGTCAATATTCTAGCATAGGCTTGTTTGAGTTCAGCTTGTGTAAATATATGTTTGTCTCTTATGTCCCTTCGAAGGAAACAATTTTTGGCTATGGTCCAGCCTCCCATGTGAGAGACCGATATGGAACATGATAAGCTCTAATGTAATCTTTGGTTTTTGAATTAATAGTATAGATTTCATTCCACAAATAATAATAATAAAAAATAAAAATAAAGCTATAATTTAGTTTTGTTTATTTGTTAAGTTATCTAAATGTTGTGACTATTTGCATGCCTAACTTGTGGCTTCGTAGGCTCGGGTCCAACGCATTTGAGCCGTCAAAAAAAACTCAAGAATCGCATCCAACTTGCGCCACACTACCTCATAGCAAGGTCGTATTTTTTTCTCACGCATTTTTGAGTCGTTGACCTTCACATCAAGGAGTGTCTTAGCATAACATCCTCTCACCATTTATTTTAGGCCCGTGAATACAATTATAATTTAATTAATTGTTATGAATTTTTTTTATTTTAGCAATGTGAGATGTATGAGAGATAAGTGTTTTAATTCTTATTGATATTTATCTAGCTATACTAATTTTTATAACAATAATGATAATGATAATTTTTTAGGTATTTTTTTTAATAATAACAATGTAATATTTACTTTTCACATTTATTCAACTTTGAAATCCAACCCATATAAAGAAACTTTCCTTTTAATGGCGTACTCGCAATTTTTCAATATTTGAAAATTTGATGGATACCTTTGTTGCGCTTGTCTCTGTCTCTTCTAATTGACCCCAACTAATTCACTAGCCACCTTAGTTTACCTATAGCTGCAACAACCAGATAGAGGAAAATGCATGGATCATTGTTGGAGAATATAATTCCAACCACCTACTAGTTGTCAAAACCGTCCATCCAAGTGTCTCGACTCGCTTTCACTTAGTCCAGCTTTTATTTAAGTATCACTCGAAGTCATTTAATGTTGATGTCTCCAATGTAATATTATTTAAATCTTTCGTAATATTGAGAAGAGAAATCCTCTCGCTCCACTTATTTTCAGTTTTAAATTATTGTCATGGTATCAAAGTTAGTTTTCATAAGACCCCTCCAGAGAGTAGCAACGAAGCTAAGTTGGAGCGGAAGAGAGAAGAGGTGAGCCCGCATAAGATTCCATGAGAGAGTAGTAGAAGTTTTAAGAAAATTGAATAGGCCTCCTGCCTAAAAGCGGCAGAGAAAATATAATTCGAGAAGACTGAAAAAATCTAAAGCATAACGCACTAAGGCGATCAGAGCTCCAGAAGCTTTTTTTTAATTGGAGCAGCATAAGTTTTTTTTTCAATTAAAAAAAACTAGTCAACGCGTTTTTCTGGAGTAACAAACACTTTGATCAGCGCAATGCCAGTGAAGCGGTATAGAGCCGATCAGTGCGAATTCGATTTAGATAAGTGTGTCGATCGAGCTTTTGTTTTCAAATGCATCAAGTCTTTATTTGAAGTTCGTTCATAAATATTGGGCATGGTAAATAAAAAGGAGAACGTAAAACTATTTTTTTAAAGGGATTATACTATGATATGCCTTTGTAGTGCATATGAAGAAAGGTTCATAATGAATTCATTTTAGTAAAGACTGGACGTACATAATTTGGGTGAAAGAATTAAAAAAATAGGGTTCATATAATTCTTTTTTAAAAGAGAAGGGTTTTAGTTTTTTTATGGCATGAATTTAAAAAATAAAAAAAACCATGTGTGAAAGCCTTATGAAAGTGAATGTGTGAAAGGAGTTTATTGTGAAAATGAATGTGTGAAAGGAGTTTATGGCATGAGTTTTTTTAATTTTTTTAATCATGTGTGAAAGCTTTGTGAAAGTGAATGTGTGAAAGGAAAATTTTTTTTGGAAAGGAGATTTAAAAAGGGGGGAATTGTGAAAGTCTTCTAAAAAGTGCTGCCTTAACACATAATTTTTTTTTGAACCAAGGTATTTAGTAAGAATTTGTAGACTCTTCGTTTGAGAAAGCCAGCAAAGAATGCAATTTTTTATTACATTTAGTTGCAATGTCTACAATTTTTGTTACTTGTTGAGTCGTAGTGAGCCAATACTCAACAAATAGGAAAAGCCAAGAGGCTAAAGTAACAAAATGATATGTTTGAGATCTTTTTAGATCCGGAAGTAAAGAGGCAAAATGATGTCTTTTGCATTAAAATGCATGAAAGTATATGTCAATGACAAGATTCTCCCTATGATTTCGGATGTCAAGGCACCCAAGGAGCCATCGGATACCCGTGAGAGGTTTTTTCGTGCAAAGGGGAGCATTGAGGTTGAAGACGAAGGTGGATCTATAGCAACATATCTACAAATAAATGGAAATTTTGTTGAATCCTACTCTACTCGACCCACAATTGGATGATGTCTATGAAGAAATTGCAAAAGGAGCAGAGAGAGAGCATGAAGATGCTCGTCAACCCAACTCGTGCACAAACACAAGTAGACAAAGATTTTATGAATCCAACATACGAGCTTTCTCATGAAAATTTGATGAATCCAAAGAATAGAGCTTGCTCGATGAAGACTTGGTGATTCCATCAACGAGCTTGTTGATGAAGATTTGATGAATCCAACAACAGAGCTTGCCAATGATGACTTGGTGATACCAACAACCGAGCTTGTTGATGATGTTTTGGTGATTCCAACAACAGAGCTTGTTGATGATGTTTTGGTGATTCCAACAACCGTGCTTGCTAATGATGATTTGGTGATACTAGCAACAAAGCTTGCCGATGAGAGTAAAAATACTATGGTAAATCCAGGTGACTAATATTGTTGATGTAAATTTTGATAGATAATTTTTTGGCTAATAATGATTGGTTGCAGACGATGCAACAAAAACATCATATTAGCATGATGTTATTTGGTGAGATAATCACAAGTTAGTGGAAGACAACCTATTTGCAACAACACGGGTTAGTAAAGAAGAGACAAAGATAAAGATAGAGACAAAGAAAAAAGACAAAAACAGAAATAGAGATAAAGACAAAGATGCAAAGGAAGAAGTTTGCAAAGAGAAAACGAAAACAGTAGATAGAGGCAAAAGCGGAGAAGGAATCGCAACAGGGAGAATGTTTCCATTGCAGAGTAGAAGGAACAAAACCATTGTAGTTTTGGAGATGTTTTTACACTTACCATTTATTTCCAATGTGCGTGTAAATAAATCGATTATGAAGAAGAGTTAGAGTTCCTTGAACCATGGTTTGCAAAACCATGTCTAGATGAGGTCTACACGAAGTTGTAGATATGAATTTTGAAGACAACATGCATGACGAAAATGTCAATGAAATTTTTTGGTATTGGAGTTTTGAAGAGATAAAATATTATTCTCATCTTATGTTGCAACATATTGATGATGAAAAGCGTAATACGGAGGAAAATATGCGGGACTAGCACACATACAAGTCATTTATTAAAGAATTTCAAGACATGCCTAGTCAGCTCGGAACAATAGAAGACTTGCACCAACAAATGAAGAGACCGAGGTTTGAAGAATACAACAAGAAGAAAAATGTTGAAACAATTTAGAGGCTATCGAATTTGGAAGAAGATATGAAGAAAACTAAATCTAGTTGAAGTCAATTTTTTAAATTGTAAACTTCGCTAAGACAATAGACCAACATGTATATTAATTAAATTCTTATGTGGTTGTAATTAAGGGGGAGTGTTGGAGAATCTAATTCCAACCACCTGCTAAGTGTCAAAACCATCCATCCAAGTGTCCCAATTGCGTTTCACTTTCTAGTTTTAGTTCAGTAAGAGATTTAATGTTGATGTCTCTAATGTAATCTTATTTAACTCATTCGTAATCCTCGAGAAGAGCAATGGTGTGCTCCACTTCTTTTCAGTTTTCAATTCTTATCAATCATTACAAAAGTACAAGTGATACTCATCGTGGTACCCAAATCAACCTCGTGACGAAGCTATTTATAGTTTTGGTGAAATTATTGGTAATCTTAGCAAACACCTCGTAAATATCTCTTAGTACAGGACCTAGTGATACTCGGCTCAATCTGCTGCTACTTTTAATTTATAGCTCGTTGTTGCTTGTGGATCCAAAAAATGGATAGACGCCCACCAAGGGTAAAAGGCAGGCAGATAGATGTCATTCAAATCAACCCTTCGACAACTGCTATGTTGAAAGGGAAGGGAGTAAGGTCTAAAAGCACAGCTTTCTCAATCACGTTCAGTTCAGCAAGCAGTAGCAGTAATAATAATGCAAGATGAGACCACCTTTCGAATAGAACAAAACTAAGCTAAGTCGACAATGACCACAAAAGCTTTCAACAAGTTATTGAAAATTTATGAGATGACGACAAATAAGAAGTGGAAGTTGAGTAGGATCCCATAACCTTCCCACATATCAATAAAAGTTTACAGATGACGACAAAAAATAAAAAGTAGAAATCGAGGAGGATCCCCCTAACACGAAAGTTAGGCATGACTCCAGTAGATTCCTTGTAGTTAAATGATTCAAAATTCAACCAATTTAATCCATACTCATCTTCATATAATGACGTAGATGAGTGATGATGGAAGCGTCAGCAAGCGCTATAAATTTAAACCTCTTTGTGGTATGTGCATACCTCGTAGCCCAAATTCAGCGGAGTAAACTTGTTGCAGAGGAAGGGAGAACACAGGAAGAAAGTTTGCCAATATTAATATGAATATGATGAATGAAAACGAGCAAGATGCTCCTCATGCAGTGATTGTGCCATTTCCTGCGCAGGGTCATGTTAATGCTCTCATGAATTTGGCCCAACTGCTTGTTATGCGGGGATTTTTTTATCACTTTCGTCAATACCGAGTGGATACAGAAACGCACGGTTGAAGCTTCAAGAAACGCTAAATCTATTGTTTCCGGAGATGATCCCGAGTCGGAACAGCGAGGATGTAGGTTTCGCATTCTGTATATGCCGGACGGTCTACCGCCCGACCATGGTCGCACCTCCAACATCGGCGAGTTATTTGTTGCCCTGCAAAAGTTAGGCCCCGCCTTGGAGAATCTTCTCAGAAGCCCTGAAGAGAAATCACCATCATTTCCAGCCATCACGTTCATCATCACAGACCCGACCATGTCTTGCACGGAGTATGTGGCAACCAGTATGAAAGTGCCCAGGGTTATCTTCTGGCCTGTCTGCGCTGCTATCTCCATTTCTCAATGCTACGCCAACTTGCTTATGTCAGAGGGGTATATTCCAGTAAATGGTATGTTTCTTCATCGCTATATCAGATCTCTTCATTTTCCTAGTTTGGCATTTTTCATTTCAGTTTGGTTACTAGCTTTGAATCATATAAGCTTTTTTTGGATCTACCAAACCAGATCAAATTTCTTGAGAGTAAATTTATTTTGAAATGAAAATTGACTTATCCCTGAGTTAAATTAGATATTTAATTTTTAATTTTTAAATATGGTATATTAAAAAAATACTAATGAGAAAAATAAATTACATTAGAGAAGAATGCGAGACAAAAGTCATAGATTAAAAGAAAAAAAATCATAGATTAAAAATACCAGAAAAAACTATTTTATTTTAATTTTAATTTTTTCCTAATTAAAAATGTTTTACTAAATTGAAAAGAACTTATCAATTTTCTTTATTTATAAATTTAATCAATAAAATACATGAAAAAGAAATACATTGTCATATATTTTATTTTATTTATAAAATACATGAAAAAAAATTAATAAAATGATTTTTAGTAAAGAAATAAAATAAATAATTACACAATCACCTAAAACTGATCTCAAACAACTTTTCTTTTATATATAATTTGAAAATTATAAGATTATTAATAATAAATCAATGTTTTATTAAATTGAATTAATTTATTATTTATTAAGTTTCTCGTAAATATGTTATTTAATAATATGAAAATCGATTATAAAACACATACCAAACTAGATAGTTTAAATATTTTTGAATGATATCATAAAATATATTTATCTATAATAATAATATTATAAATTTAATTTGATTATAATTTATAATTTATAATATTAAAAAAACCGTAACAGTTTTGATCATTTATGATCGGAGTAGTCTACCCAGGCAACGTTTTAGTCCGGACGGCAGTTTTTTGCCGGGCAACTTAAATTCAAGAAATCAGGTACTTGCAATGTTTGAAATCCATTTTTGAGGTTGGAAATGGATTCAGCACTACCAAAATCCTTTAGGGCACTCAAAATACTTAAGTTTAACAACTGCAAACATGATTCTGATGAAATCTTTGCCAGATTTTTTAAAAATCTTTGCCGGAGTCCGGGCTAAAACGTTGCCTGGAAACGACAGCCCTTTATGATCTCCATTGGATGCTTCATTTTATATTCTTACTTTTCTTTAAAAATACAATTAAAATGCGAGTAGTATCTCTATTGCGTGCTTCACTTGTGTATTGATTATTTATGATCTCCATTGGATGCTTCATTTTATATTCTTACTTTTCTTTAAAAATACAATTAAAATGCGAGTAATATCTCTATTGCGTGTTTCACTTGCGTTGTGTAATGAGGTGACAAATCTACCCTGCATACGTGAATTTTTTTGTCACGTATTTTTATTAAAATTTGGTGTGTTTTTATTTGCTTATTCATTAATAATAAAAATGGATTCCGCGTTAATATCAAAAACCTTTAAAACAACCAAAACTTAACAGCTCTAATCTAAATTTCCAAAAAATTCGGCATCGCTTCGTCACAATCCCCTATCAAGAATCATGACGATTTATCCGGCTAGTCCCTGTAAGGGCTTAGGATTAAAATCCAGCTGAGGTTGATCACATCGAGGGAGTCCCAACATAAAAATTCCCTCGATGCTTTATAACGAATTTCGTAAAGGTTTAGATTAAAATCCAGCTGAGGTTGATCACATCGAGGGAGTCTCAAGATAAAAATTCCCTCGATGCTTTATAACGAATTTCGTAAAGGTTTACAGCAAAAATTAATTATAAAAATGCAATAATAAAAACTACTGTGTGTAATGAAAATAAAGAATTAAATAAAGATACACAATGAAAATTAAAACAAATGAAAAATTGGAGATCAAGGTGGCTTACTTTTCCATGATTTTAATTATTTTAATTTCTTCTTATAATTTCACTATTTCCACTAGATGTTTCCGAGTTAGCTGGTTATTGCATAAAGAGAATAAAATGTATATAGAACCTCAGTTACAATATAATTAATAATTATCTAAATAAAATTCAATAATTATTATGGTCTAAATAAAATTTAATAATTATTTAAAAGTTATTTTTTTCAATTGTGTTTTTAGAATAACTATATTATTTTTGCATATGGATTTTATATAGTTGTGTAATAATTTTGGTATGTGAAATGTTAATTTTATTTTGAGTGTCTTGATAGTGACAATTAAAAATATTAAATAGAAAATACTATATATCAATTATTGTTGCTTATTGTAGTTGAAGTTATACTTAAAATAGAGATTTTTTCATTTTTTTTTTGTGTGTATAAGATAGGGCTAATCACATTCACATTTATATAAAATTGAGATTTACATCACTGTTAGTGTTAGGAAAAATTACAGACTAAGAGATTATAGCATTTATTACAGTTGTGACTTTGAACTTTAAGGTCACCCTCTGGGATAGGGTTTTACAGGGAGAAAAATAGAGGGGACTTTGATCAAAATATAAGTAGGTGGGTCGAGAAAAAAGGCCATTAGGCCTCGCTGAAATAGATAAACCGAACATAGAAAACATAGATTCAGAACGACTAGAAGCTCGGAGAACAAGCTTGCACAACCTCGTCCATCAAAAAATCATCCACGCTGATCAGACGCTCGGGGTGGCTGCCATCTTTGGAGCTGTAATGTTGCATTCCGATGGAGGAGGTTCCAACACCACCGGGGCTGACTTGCACCGAGAGAGAGCGAGGGATAGAGGGATCGATGCCTTCGATTTTGGTGACCGAATGGACATGTCGAGTAGTCATTCTGCGCTTGAGCAGAGCATAATGTGGAGAACTCTTATCAATGAAGCGACGGTGGTGGACTTCACAAACATACATAATAAATTTCTCTGCGAGCGAGTCGATTTTGCGTTCCAGAGTTCGGTTGTTGTCCTACTGTTCCTGAAGAGCGAGGGCCAACATTTTTTTCATCTGCCAATGGAGGTTGATGGCATGGCTATAGAGGTTATCCCTGGCTTTGGTGAGGCCCTGTTCTAGGATCCTACTGAAGGTTGCTTCAACCATGTGTGTCAATGTGCTGCTGCGAATTATGTGCGCTTTGGCCTCGATCTCCTCTATCTAAGCTTTAACCTTCGGCTTGGTGTTCGCGGCATAATCTAACGCAGCCTTTCTAGTTGTCGTCTCTACACGAGTAATAGGGGGTCGAGAGGGGCTCGCCCAGCTGGCACCTAAGTCGCGCCATCCGTGGCTGGTGAGGGGGGAAATGACTCGACGAGGGGCTATGAGAGAATTGCAGGCAGGAGTTGTCAAATGCAGAAAAAGGTGTGGATGGTCGTGCGTAGAGAGGGGCAAAGGTGAATGGACGAGCAAGGTGAACATAAATGGGATTACAAAATCTAGGGGATGGAATGAAAAATTTTAGAGGATGGTGAGGTTAATATAGGAGGTAATGTTAAGAGCAGGATAGGAGCTGCGACGTGAGAGAGGGAGAGGTGAACTAGAGATCAGGGGCGAGAATTTAATCTGGCAGTTGGGGATGTCAATCATCCATCTGTCAGGCACAGAGTCATATGCTCGCTCATTCAGAGTGTGAGTGGTGAGGGTGCGGGTCATGAATGTTTTGAGAGGGGGGCAAACTTACCAATGGAGCGGGTTGTCCCTCAACCTGCAGATCCAAATGGCTTATGCGACTGCATTCAGATTTGACATCAGGTGGAATGTGGGCTTCCAAAGAGCTTGAAGTGACGTGGTTATTTATGTTAATTCCTGTGTTATCCAGCAATTCAGCCAACTGGTTATCTTTGCACCGGACAACATGGAAGGTGATACCCTTAGCCTTGTAGATGTCGAGCTTGATTTTTGGAGAATTTTGTTGAGCCTCAAATTTTTCGAAACTTGGTTGACGGTTCTGCCCTGCTGTAACTTTTTGTAGTCTTAGGTAGCGACCATGGATTCCCCCTCGACAAGAAGGGGCCAAAAGTTCTATTCCAAGGCAATGGCAAGACCATGGGATAGGGCTTAAAGCTCAGCTGAATTGTTTGTAGCGTGTCCTAGGTTTCCATAGTATATCCATATAATTTGGCCTGTATGATATCTGAAGGCACCTCCAAAACCTCCTTTACCTGGATTATCTTCTGAAGCCCCATCATAATTTAACTTGATGAGGTTTGGTTCAAGTGGCAGCCATTTGGGGTTAGACGTCATGGCAGGTGGAGAGCTCTGTTGCGGAGGATAGTTGTGGAGGAATAGGTCAAGAAGCGATAGGATGCAAAGCTCTTCTCAAGTGGGGGGGAGGTGGGGTTAGGCAGACGAGAGATGCAAGTAGTTTCCCTTAGGGTATTCTTTAGGGAGTGGATTATCTGTTCTTTTTTATCTTCATTTTTGAAGATTTTGGCATTTATTTCCTTCCAAATAGTCCAACAGATGATTCCTGGCATGATATTCCATGCTAGGTTAATGAGAGGCTGATTGGAGAAGGAAGTGCACCAGCGTTCAAGGTAGTTGTGGATGGAGGAAGGATATCTGTCAGAAGAATTAAAGACAAGGAAGCTCCAGTTCTAGATATTGGAGGCGTAGTGGAATTATTTTAGCAGATGGTTTGTGGTTTCACCATTTCTTTTGCAGAGAATAAATATGGAAGGGCCTGTGAAACCTTTCTTGATTAAATTCTCCCAGGTTAGAATTTTCCCATGCATCACCAGCCAGAGAAAGAGAGTGATTTTAGGTCAATGTTTACGTTGCCAAAGAGTACACCATTTCCTTGCAATGGGAGTGTGAGTGGGGTGGGATAAGTATCCATAGGCCTCTTTTATGTTGAATTAGCCAACAGCATTAGAGCCCCACCTTAAAATTTCTTGCGTATGTTCCATTTGGATCTGCCTTTTTTCTAGCTCTTCAGCTAGATTTCTCCATGTTGGGTATGTGTTATATTCTTTCCACGACTAGCCCCACGCGCAGCAGGGGGGGCACAGGGGGGGCGGTAGCCCCCCCTGTCGGGGTTCGGGGTAGCGCCTTGACGAAATTTTTTTTGGTATGCGGTCCCACTCATATGCGGACCCACCCATGTTTTGTGCATGAGTTTGCACATGGTTTTGGGGTACGATGGTTTTCGGCCCCTGGTATTTTGTATATTCGGTCAAGGGAACTACGGTTATGTTCTAATCCAGGGTTAATGGATTGGGGTTTATGTATGCTTCGGCATGTATATATATGTGTTGTAACACTAAAAGGGATATAATGAAAAATCAAGCTGGTCGTCCCGATTTGGGATCCAGGGGAAAATCTCTGTGTTTATCTGTTTTATGTTTTATGCTCTCGCTATTGCTTATTTTCAGTTATAAGATTCGTGTGTAGATAATTTATGTTGGGGGTTAAAACCTACATTTGGAGATCGGAAGGCTGGCCCGGCTTCAGGGGATGCTTTTGTTGTTGAGGTTTTTGTAGGCTGTGGTAGGTACAATGGTGGGAGATCTGCGGGGATCGATTCTTGCGGTGAAAGAAGATGGCGAGCGGCAGAAAAATAGATATCAAGAAATTTAATGGTTAGAGTTTTGAGTTGTGCAAGCTCAAGATGGAAGATCTGTTGGTGGATAAAAATCAATGGATCGCGGTAGATCCGGGTACTAAACCAACGACAATGTGAGATGAAGACTGGAAGAAGCTGGATCGGAAGCCAAAGAGCACAATACGGTTGTGTGTCTCAGATTCAGTATTGCTGAATGTATCTGGGGAAGCTATGGCAAATACCTTGTGGGACAAGCTAGGGAATTTGTACCAATCTAAGTCTCTGATGAATAAGTTGTTCCTATGGAAAAAGCTGTATAACCTGAGGATGAAGGATGGAGACTCGGTGACAGAGCATCTGAACGCCTTCAATACTGTGGTAAGTCAGCTGTCATCTGTTGATATTAAAATCTCAAATGAAGATAAGTGCATCAGTTTGTTGTGTTCTCTACCAGATTCATGGGACAGTCTGGTTATTGCAATAGGTAGCAATACAACTACCTTGAATTTTGATGACATTGTCTCAGCCTTGCTGTCGGAGGAAATGAGACGAAGAAATATGGAGGGTCAGAATGGAGATGCCTTATATGTACGAGGAAGGTCCCAGAACAGAAACAAGAATAAGGTTTCGAGTGGGAGATCTAAATCTAGAGGGAGATCTAAATCTCCTGTAAATTTTGTAAAGGCGTGCTGGAAATGCGGAAAGGAAGGACACTACAAAAAGGAATGCAGATCTAAAGCTCCTGAGAAAGGAAAGGGATCTGATGAAGCTCCTTCTGCGGAGGCAAAAACCACCTTGGATGAAGGTGGGGATGTGTATTTGGCTTCTTCTTCAAATACACATGTAGATCATTAGTCATGGTTGATTGACTCAGGTGCATCCTTTCACTTCACTCCCCATAGGGAGTGGTTCTGCGAGTATGAGAAATATGATGGTGGTGATGTCTTCCTAGGGGATGATAGGAAGGCCAGAATCATTGGACGTGGAAAATTCAAGCTGAAGCTGCAAGGTGGAAGGATTAGAACACTTCCTGGTGTTCTGCATATTCCTGCATTGGCCAGAAATCTGATTTCTGTAAGCAAGATGGATGATGCAGGTGTAAAAACAGTGTTCGAGAAAGATGCCTGCAAGATGGTTCGGGAGCACTGGTATTAATGCGGGGAGTTCGGACTGGAACTCTGTACAAGCTACAAGGTAGCACTGTTATTGATGGGTGTAACAGTTCTGTGGTTCCTGAAAGTGGGACGGAAAGTCTAGCTGTCTCTGGAGAAAAGACCATGCTATGGCATCAAAGGCTTGGACATATTGGAGAGAAAGGCCTTCGGATACTGCATAGAGATGGTATGGTAGAAGGTATGTCTAATTGTTCTCTGGATTTCGATTTCTGTGAACATTGTGTATATGGGAAGCAGAATCGGGTGAGTTTTCCTTTGTTCGAGAAAGATGCCTACAAGATGGTTCGGGGAGCACTGGTATTAATGCGGGGAGTTCGGACTGGAACTCTATACAAGCTACAAGGTAGCACCGTTATTGATGGGTGTAACAGTTATGTGGTTCCTGAAAGTGGAGTGGAAAGCCTAGCTGTCTCTGGAGAAAAGACCATGCTATGGCATCAAAGGCTTGGACATATTGGAGAGAAGGGCCTTCGGATACTACATAGAAATGGTATGGTATAAGGTATGTCTAATTTCTCTCTGGATTTTGATTTCTGTGAACATTGTGTATATGGGAAGCAGAATTGGGTGAGTTTTCCTTCTGGTGCTAAGAGGGCGAACAAGATATTAGAACTTGTGCACAATGATGTGCTTGGACCTGTGTCAGTTCCATCACTGGGAAAGTCTGTGTATTATGTTTCATTCATAGATGACTTCTCAAGGAATACATGGATATATTTCTTGAGGAAGAAATCTGAAGTATTTGAAAAATTTAAAGAATTTAAGGCTCTGGTGGAAAACCAGACAGAGAAGAAGATAAAGGCGCTAAGGACAGATAATGGTGGGGAGTTCTGCAAGAAGGAATTTGAAGAGTTCTGTAAGAAGTGTGGTATAGCACGACAGAAGACTACTCCATACACACCTCAGCAAAATGGAGTTGCAGAAAGAATGAATAGAACGTTGATGGAAAAGGCAAGAAGCATGCTTAGTGGTACCGGGTTAGGACAAGAATTCTGGGCAGAGGCAGTGGAGACTGCATGTTACTTAGTTAACAGATCACCTTCATCAGCGTTGGAGGATAAGACCCCACATGAGGTATGGAGTGGTAAGAAACCCTCTCTTTCACATCTAAGGGCATTTGGATGTGATGCATATGTACATGTTCCAAAGGAGAAAAGGACCAAGTTGGATAATAAATCTGAAAGGTGCATCTTTATTGGGTATAAGGATGGTTTAAAGGTTTACAAGCTTTGGAACCCAGAAACAAGGAAGGTTGTGTACAGCCGAGATGTGGTGTTTAGAGAAGTGAAAGATGTTGTTAAACATGAAGTCCTACCAAAGGAACCCGAGAAGATAGAGTTTGAGCTAAAGGAGGATGAATCAGACTCTACAACAGAAGAAGACTCAGAAGATGAAGAGCCACAAACTCCAGCTTTGAGAAGATCAGTTCGGGAAAGAAGGAAACTAGAAAGGTATAGTCCATCTGCTTTCTGTTCAGGTTTTGCCTTAACTATAACTGATGATGAACCCAGAACTGTCAGGGAGGCAGTAGATTCAGAGGATGGAAAACTCTGGAAGGAGGCCATGGTTGATGAAATGGCATCCTTGCACAAAAACAATGCATGGGATCTCGTGGAGTTGCCGGCTGGAAGGAAGCCCATTGGGAGCAAATGGGTGTTTAAGAAGAAGATGAATGTAGAAGGCAAGGTGGAGAAATACAAAGCTCGATTGGTAGAAAAAGGTTATTCCCAGGTGCCGGGAATTGATTTTGGTGATATTTTTTCTCCTGTTGCCAAAGTTACTTCTATTAGATTACTTTTATCTGTTGCTGTTGCATTTTATTTTGAGATAGAACAGATGGATGTGAAGACAACGTTTCTTCAATCTAGAAGAGGAGATCTACATGAAGCAACTTGAAGGCTTTATGGTGAAGGGCAAGAAAGAATTGGTATGCAGGTTGAAGAAGTCTCTGTATGGGTTAAAACAGTCACCAAGGATGTGGTATCAGAAATTTGATACCTATATACGGGGACTTGGCTTCACCAGAAGCAAGGAGGATCACTGTGTTTATTTTAAATTAATTGGTGACCGTGTTATTTATTTGGTCTTGTATGTGAATGATATGTTGTTGATTGGAAATGACAAAGAAATTATCCAAGATTTGAAGACCCAACTGTTCTCCAAATTCGACATGAAGGATCTGGGTGCCGCAAATTATATTTTGGGCATGGAAATTAAGAGAGATCGGGCAAAGAGGAAGCTCTGGTTAAACCAGAGGAAGTATGTTGAGACTATATTGCAGAGGTTCAATATGCAAGATAGTAAACCAGTGAAGGTTCCTATTCCTGTAGGTGTAAAGCTGTCTGCTGAACAGTGTCCCAAGACACAAGAAGAAGAGGAGTATATGTCCCGTGTTCCATATGCAAGTGCAGTGGGTAGCTTGATGTATGCAATGGTCTGTACTAGACCAGACATTACACATGCAGTGGGAGTATTGAGCAGGTTTATGTCAAACCCATGGAAGGAGCATTGGACAGCAGTGAAGCGGGTTTTCAGATATTTACGTGGCACTAGTGATTATGGCTTATGCTACCAGGGAAGACCAGGATTGGAAAGAATGTTGGACATTTGTGGTTTTGTTGATGCAGACTGGGCTGGAGATCTGGACCAAAGAAGATCTACAAGTGGGTATGTGTTTAGCCTATTTGGAGGCGCAGTCAGTTGGATGAGTAAAAGACAGTCTGTAGTGGCTCTTTCAACTACAGAGGCAAAATACATAGCAGCCACTCATGCAAGCAAGGAAGCGGTTTGGTTGCAGAGATTGGGTGATTCGTCATGATTTTACAAGATAATATAATCTCATGAGAGATTCGCCAAAAAATTATATATACATATTATATTATTAATAAAATCGCCTTCCATTTTTCCTATGTATCATGGGGATTCGCCCATTTATTATATATATAAATTTAGGGGGGTTCTTAAAATTTTCCCTGCGTGAGACGCTCATGTCAGATTTCAGTTACTTTGTAATAAACGAATCGATTTCCTTTTCATAACGGAAATCAGTTCCAAATAGTTTAAATATATCATTTTATTCAGTATTAGGGGTTGGACCCTGGTTTGTAAGCGCTTTTAATTGAAATTACTTGTAATTTTCGAGCTGGAGCATCAATAAAGAGATCAGTCTGCAAGATTCATGTGTTGTGTTATCCTAGTGATGTTTTTCCTTTTTCATGTTTAATGTTTTTCCATTGTAATCTTTTCATGTGACTCATTGATAATCCTAGTTGTAAAACAAGAAGGTTAGATTAATATTTACTTTTCAGAGCACCTTAATTCTGACTTCCTTTACAATTTCAATGTTTTCTTATGATGTAAGAGTTCTTAGCTTCTCTTAAGTCATTACTGAAAGCACTTTTATCCATATCATAATTTCACCTAGTTATAAAACACTAGTATTCACAACTAGATTTCCTTGCATTTGTTCTAGGATTTGATGCATATACCCTTCCTACTTCGACTCCATAGCCCAATGGAAATTGTTTAAATAAACCCCTTAAATCCAACCATGAACAATCAAACAAAACAACTCCCGCACTCAATTAAACTAGCCTAAGATTAGGAAGCTCAAAACAAATCTAAATCTTATAGAGAGATCCCTCTCTGATTCTAGGAGGGCTAGATCCTAACCTTCAAGTGGTTTGATGTCGTTCTTTATAATTTAGTCTTGCCAATATTATAAATTATAGAGTGATAACAGGAGGAATCATACATAGGAGTTGAAAAACCCAACTTATGTTAAATTTATGAACACTAGGGTGCTTTCATTTTGCTTGTTGAAATGGCACCAAAAAATGGCACCCAAAGGGGGCTTCTGATTTATTTTTCCCTTAATTAAATTGGAAGAGAAATTGTAATTTCATCTCATGACAACTTGTATTGGTTAACTAAGTCAAAATGACTGAGTTAGCTTAGGAAATTCGAGTTGAGGGTCAAAGAGGAGGCATGTAGAGTTCTCCCATTATTTTAGGGGGCCCAATTATAGTTATTTGTGAGTTGTAATTAGTTAGCTCAATTAATTGAGTTATAACTAGTTTAATACTTGTAACTAAGTGATGAGCTAGTGAGAGGTCCAGTGAATTAAATCTGATTTAATTCCCAAGTAGTGATCAATCATTTAACTGATAATTTGCTATAAATAGATGTTGCATGTCAGTTCTAAGGAAGGCCCAGTTGAGACTAAGGTTAGAGGGATGATAACTATCAGTTGTATGATTAGAAAATTGTACAATTCAGTTATAGAGTTATGTGGAGGCCAAGGATGCATTGCGCAATCAATTCAAGTGGATTTCATATTTAATAGTGTGACAATTCTTCCATGAATGTGTGAGCAAGGTAGGCTGAGCAGAGGCTAAGAATTGGTTAAGTAATTGACTAATTTTTACTAGATCAGAGTGAGATAGTTGGCAGAGTGCAAGAGTTTCTCTGTGAGAGAAAAGCATTGTATTGTTTCATGGTCTTGACTTTATACAATATATAGATAGTGGGGTTTTAGGCAATGTGCTTTCCCCAGATACATATTGTGTTGTGCGATTTATTGTCTCTTTCTCTTACTTGCTATGTGATTGTGCGATCATGTTTTGTTTCCACAAATTGTCTAAGGATTCAATATTTTTTTTCATTACATTACAAGATCAATTTGAATCTCGTTGTTAGATTTTCTACATAACCGCGATCAACATGTTGGGGATGACTCTCCACCTAACCATAGGATTAGCTACACTATGTATTTATATATCTAGCCACCTATGAAGCCTTAAGCAACTACATCTGCCGATGAATACCTTCTATCCCATAATTCTACGAGGAAAAGGAATTTCTTGCATCCTCCTTATCATCCATTAAATAGAACAACTCATTCAATAAATAGAAGGAAAATCTTTGTGCACATAATCCATATATCTTCATGAAATTTTTTATTTATTTTTTCTATATTTTTACTTTGATGTTTTCCATAAATTTACTCCTTGTTTTAGTCTTTTATTTTTTATTAACTAAAACTTTTCTTTAGTTTACTATTACTTATTTTAGTCTTTTAATTTTTTTTTATAAAAATACTTTATTTTTATTTATTTATCAAGAACTCCACTTTATTATTTTATTTATTAGTTAATTATCATTATTGCTTATTATTGTTATTATTAATTAACTTAATAATATGGGGCATTACAGGAGTTTTGTATAAGCCAATGGAGATGAATAGCACAATGCATCATGACCATTTATAAACATAGCATTGAAACATAACATGTAAGGAATTTCAGAAGGCAACATAAGCCTTTATGAATGTTGTGGTGTGACATAAGCATTGAGGAATGGAGCAATTCAACATAACACAATGAAGATGAATGTCAAATGTGACATAAACATCAAGGAATGAATCAATTAGACATAACATAATGAAGATGACCATCACAATGTGAGAAAACCATTAATGAACGTGGCAATGTGACATAATCAATAGGGAATAGAAAAAGTCCACATAACCTTTTAGGAAATCACAATGTGACATGGTCATTAATGAAATCACATTTCAAAACAACCATTGAGAATATTGTAACATACACTCTACTATCCCTAGCCCCTACTATGGGTAGAAGGAGGCAATTATTATACTAACCTGACCTCCAAAGTCTAGTTATGGAAGTGGGATATAATTTCTTTTATCCTTTTCAACTTCCTCAAAATTGACAGCAAATGGCATTGTCAAGTTCGTCTTGTCGATAACTTTCCAACGACATAAAATTTTCTTAAATAAAACTCTTGGATAAAAATATATGGTCATTTAAGGTTCAACATATTTGGTCTCGTCGTGTCATCTAACCTACCACATGTTAGGCACGTGCCTATCCAGGCTATGTGTCATATCACGACACACATGGCAGTTTTTCCCCCTGTTGTCGACTCATTCATGTCTTCCCATTAATTACAAGACCTAATGCATATATTGTTGCATTTCAATGTCGTGACATCCATTGCATAAGAACTAGGCCTGTAATGCCACCTCACCTTGGGGCTAAAACCTTAATGGTATCCCTTGTAGTTGCCTGTCAAAAAATTTGGGGAAGAATGACTAGGGTTACGTGTCAGCCAATGACATCCAATCCTTTACAAGACATGAAGGATAGGCCTTCCCCTTGTCTTATGCATAGGCTTATTCACATCACACAACTCCTAACCCCAAAAAACATGCCCCACATGCACCATGTCACCCCGAGACTAAAATCCTAGGATCTTCTTCCATGCCTTGATGACAGGCTACCCTGCGAAAACCACATTAACACTCTCAAAGCTGTGTATAAACATGCATTTCCATTTAAATCCCCAATTTTGTCCTCAATTTCAAAATCTGGGCAAACTTGATTAATATAGGCGGAAGCTTTTATTTTTCTATTTACAATTTCTATGGTTAAAACCATGACCAAAAACACTTCCAAAAACTTTCAAAAACCTATGCGGAAGCCTTTCCCTTTAATCTTCAAAGAAGATTACTCTCACCTTTGATATATGATTATAAATCCCATAAATGCAACTTCATAATTGTAACTCATTCATTTCACTCACATCTCCACAATATCCTCAAGTCTCACTTTAAAGACTCTAACATATCAATAAATTGAACCTTTTTATCCACCTTATTACTCACCTTTCCACCGTTCCTAAATCTGAATATGACAAAACTTATATAATAGGTCACATTACATTGCATGCACTTTCATTAAAATGAGTTTCAGCCCCACAGCGTATTAACATGCTTTCATTCTAAAGTTCATACCATTTAATGTTGAGCTTCCACCATTTCATTTAACATTCAAAGTTCGATCTTGGTTAAACTAAACCAACGCACATCAATTAGTTCACTCTCCATAGATTGAACACATACCAATACAAGTTATCGCATCAAATTAATAATGCATCTGGCCCCAGCGTTTAACGTACCTTTCCATCCAACGATGGACACACCATTTCATTTTAACTCAGCTATCCAATGGACATCGCATCACGAAGATGCACGAGCCTTGTCCATCAAAAATTATGCGAAAAAAATGGTTTTAACTTACCACTTTTTCCACACGTCTATCACTGAGCCATATCGCGTTCTAAAAGCGAAATCCGCTTACCAGCTTTGAAACTTTGCAAGACCGATGGTTTTTTGGCTCTAAACCACATCTTCACGATTCCACTTAACTTGTAATTCTGCCCTCCGCTTTTGATCTTATTCGCTGGCTCTTCATGCGTATTGGATCTCTACTATTCCAATGCACCATCATTTCGATTACTGTTTGTTCACAACTCTTATTTCTTTTCCTGCACCTTTAGCATTCCCACCAAATTGTGTGCAAACCCTCACGGTTCTTACTCATCCTACGATGGCATCGATTCATTCTTATTCATGAATCCACCTTTGCTTGATGCGATTTCCATCTTTACTGGTAATGTCGAGGCCAATCATCAATTTTCGGCTTTACTAAAGATACCAACATACAATCCTTTAGTCTTTAGACCCGAAGCTTCATATTTACAGATTCAACTCTGTGAAAATGAAAATCGACCCCAATTCAACCTCCAGCAATTTCAAAACAGGGATTTTGTTCCTCATCGGCCGCTCTTCAATTAAAGGCAGTGTGAAACCTCTTTCAATGTTGCTCTACATCGAATCTGCTTCACCATTCGATTTCACTTCGTGGTTTCAAACAAAAACTCCCACGACGTTATATGGGTTTTCAAAATAACATTGCCATTTGGCGAATTTTGAAATTGAATTCGGATTTCCTTCTATGTCATCGATCCTTGCAGTGATCGATGACTACAATTTCCTCAATCTCTCTCAGAAATATATATAACCTCATATGCTATAATTAACATCAATTTATCCAATCATATGTAGAATCACACTACCAAACCCATTTACAGAGTTAAATATACAATTGCACAATCAATCCACTCATATGATTCCGAAACAAATTCTATCATATATATCCAAATGAAATCACTTACAAAACTTCTAGTCTTTGGCTAGATCTTCAAATCAAATGGCCCTTTTTCACTTCCCATAGGCTTGCAGGAACTCTGTTTCCTACCTACTCTAACTTTTTCTCTGAATAGCTATATCCCTCCTATCTGCCCGTAGGCTTACATTTATAAAAATTAATAATGAATCGGTTCAGTTCCATTAACAACTCAACAAAACTCTTAACATTCCCAAATTCCTACTCTGCAGTCTTTTCGAATCTATAATCTCTTCATATGCCCAACTAATCATTCGAGAGTAGTTACAATTCTCTCCACATTCAATTAAAATTAATTAGAACCCAATAAATTCATTACATAAAATCTAATTCTCTTGAGAACTAAAACCCCTAAGTCTAACAAAAATGCATGGAATTTGTTTTAGCCTAATACCTTGCATCAGACTCCCAAGGTCAAAATTAATCATGATCTCCTGATCATGTGCTCTTAAAACTTTGCCTCTCGGGTCCCATACTTTGCTTTGCTGCTGTCCATCAGCTGCATTATTCTTCAACTGTACACTTCCAAGTTTCCATACTTTGTTCTGCAACTTGCCTCCAGCTATGCTTTCACATTTCGTTCTTGTTTTCCTTTTGCTAAAATTTTTCTGTTTTCTTGCTGTTGTCTGTTTCTTCTGAGACACCTTCATCATCAGTCTTCTGATGCTTTCAATTTCTATGTCCAGCCTCTCTTCTGTCTGGAAATTACTTTTCCCAATGCTGTTGCTTCCAATTTCTATTGCTGTCAATACTGCTGCTGTTACTGTCTTCAAGAATTTTGCTGCTGCCCCTGTGGCTATATTTTCAATTGTTGCTGTAAATGTTTCCCTCATGGATGTTGCTTCAGCTGCCACCATAGATGTTGCTAATGCCAATGTTGCCTCCTTTGCCAGAAATGTTGCTGCCTCCCAAAATTCCTGAATATGTCTTAGGATATCTCCCTCTGCAACATTATTTTGCTCATCACCTGCAAATTTACTTTTAAAAAGTAAATTATCTTTCCATTCTCTAACTGCAGTGACATAAGCATTCATTTCTCCTTGTGTACTAGTAAGCATGATTAAATTCTGCAAACTAGTATTTGCTCCTGTTCTTTTCACAGCTTCAAGCATTTTCACTCTAGTGTCTGCAATTTCATTCTCTTCTCTAAATGTTTTTAGCAAACAATTCAGCCATCTATTCTCAAGCATTTCACCAATATGCTGCAAACTTGGTTCAGCATATTCTTCTTCTTCTTCATTGACAATCTTCAGTAATTGTCCTCCACCATCTTGATTGCTTCTGGTAATCAAATCAAGTTCTTCAAATTCTGCATTTCATCTTCTATCATAATAGAATTATGATTTTCCATCATTGTAGCAGTTCCAAAATTCTATCTTCCAGTCTTCTCTTGGCTATTCAGACAAGCCAACTCTTCCTTTTCATCAACAGTAATAACAATTTCCTTCACATGAGACATGATTTCCTCACCTTCCTTCTTTTGCAACAATTCATCTGTATCCAAGACAACTCCAAAAGATGGATTGTCTTCTGCAATACCTATCAACACAACCAACTTGTCAATTTTAAAATCACAAGACCCAATGGTCTCAATTGATGATCCAGTCACCAATTCTTCTTTCTGCAGTTCTAAGTCTCTTCCAAGACCCAGAAATTCTTTAATGTCTTCATTCCCTTGTATCTTCACATTCTGCAATCCCCAATTTTGAAATTGAGGTTCTCCTTCCTGCATTGAATCTTGGTTGTTCAGCATAATCTCCAACAACTTAATTTCGCCATTCCATGGATTAAAGTCTTCCACAAAATTTTCCTCCTCTTTTATTTGACTGTCCAATGGTGTCAAATTTTCTTCAGCATCAACAAAATCTGCACCCATAAAACAATTGTTAAAAAAATCATAAGGCCTCAGTGCCTTTCTTTCTTCTGCCAACATTTCAGTATGCTGTCCTGAAATTGCTTCCTTCTCCATCAGCACATCAGTATGTTGATTCACTTTTTCTAAAGAATTATCTGAAGAATTCCCAAGACTGTCAACTAGTATTCTTTTCACACCATCTGTCTCTATAATGTTTTCCTATTCACTATAGTGAACTCTGCCTTCTGTAATCTCCTTTTCATACTCTGAATTATCGAGCAAGTATTCCAACAATGCAATTTCTCTTTTGCATTCTTTAAGGACTTCATCATCACTTACAGTCCCTGCCTCCATACACAAATTTTCAGTTTGTAACCCACGAGCTTCAACAACCTCAACTGGTGTTTCAAATATCAGTTCTTCAAACTGAATCTTTTCTTTCACAAGAATCCCTTCCTGTGCTGTGACAGCTTCAACCACAATTGCATCACTGCTTTCTTTAGTCAAGAGACATTCTCCAACATTGCATTTTACTTTAGAGTATTCGTCTTCCGAGACATACTTCTTCATACTTGTGACAGCTTCACAAGATTTCTCATCCTCCTCTGCAAAACCTGTAATCACATCACAATTATCAGTTACAAAAATACAAGGTTCTACCTCATCCAGCTGATATGGACTTGTCCAATAACTCATGAAATCATCAATAATTTCCTCTTCAGCAAGACAAACTTCTTGATGTCTTAAACCTTCACCATGATTCACAAGATCTTTTACAGATCTCCACTCTTCATATGTACTCTGTTTTTCTTCACAAACAAAAACTTCTCTTCTCAACTCAAATGCTTTGAGTTCTGCACATCTCACTTGTACATCCATCCTCTATTCAATCTTTTTCATCTTTTCTACAGACTGCATGTTCTCTTGCTGTTTTATCCTCTGTTGTAGCCTTTGCCACTTTACTCTCTTCTTCATGAGCCAACCAAATCTCTAGCTTTCCTCTATCATCTTTTCCAGTTTATTAAACTGTTCTCTAATCTCAGCTACCTCTTTCCAATATTCTGCATCAGTCAATTTCTTCCTCATGCCATTTGTCCTAGCATCTTCTTCCTCTTTTCTATTGTGGCCTCTCTTAGAACCTCTGCTATCTCTTCCATGACTTTTGAAAGTCATATTCTCCTCCATGAGTTCCTCACTCATAAGCTGCACCAAGCCTCTGCAACAACAAGCTCTCCTGCTGCCACTTACCTCACCGATCCTCTCCTGCGGATTTGGTATTTTGGCAAGTACTAGTCCCCTATCTACCGGAACCTTCTGAGCTCTCTCTTCTGCTCTCTCTAGGCTTCTCTCTGCAACTTTTAGAACTCATTCAACCTCTGTTGAATCTCTTTAGGTTCCGCCACATTCTTCTTCCACTCAGAATCCCTTGTTGGACTCCTTCATCACTGCTCTCAAAGCTGTGATCTGCTTTTGTTGAGATTTCCTTCAACCTACTTGCAACTTGAATTCTGCAAACAACCTTCAAACCAGAGTTATAATAATTCTTGTCAACTCACCTTCAACATCACTGTTAATCTTGCTCCACCTTTCACCTGCACTGCATCTCTGTGCTGCAATCTTTATCAGTTTCAAAAATCTGATCTTATTTCATTACACATGCATTCAACAAAAACTTGAACTTTCAAAAAGAGCTATTCCAGCTCTGATACCACTTGATGGCAGGCTACCCTGCTAAAACCACATTAACACTCTCAAAGATGTGTATAAACATGCATTTCCATTTAAATCCCCAATTTTGTCCTCAATTTCAAAATCTGGGCAAAATTGATTAATATAGGTGGAAGCTTTTATTTTTCTATTTACAATTTCTATGGTTAAAGCCATGACAAAAAACACTTCCAAAAACTTTCAAAAACCTATGCGGAAACCTTTCCCTTTAATCTTCAAAGAAGATTACTCTCACCTTTGATATATGATTATAAATCCCATAAATGCAACTTCATATTTATAACTCATTCATTTCACTCACATGTCCACAATATCTTCAAGGCTCACTTTAAAGACTCTAACATATCAATAAATTGAACCTTTTAATCCACCTTATTACTCACCTTTCCACCTTTCCACCGTTCCTAAATCTAAATATGACAGAACTTATATAATAGGTCACATTACATTGCATGCACCTTCATTAAAATGAGTTTCGGCCCCACAACATATTAACATGCTTTCATTCTAAAGTTCAAACCATTTAACGTTGAGCTTCCACCATTTCATTTAACATTCAAAGTTTGATCTTGGTTAAACTAAACCAACGCACATCAATTAGTTCACTCTTCGTAGATTGAACAGATACCAATACATTTTATCGCATCAAATTAATAATGCATCTGGCCCTAGCATTTAACGTAACTTTCCATCCAACGATGGACACACCATCGCATTTTAACTCAGCTATCCAATGAACATCACATCATGAATATGCACGAGCCTTGTCCATAAAAAATTATGCGAAAAAATGGGTTTAACTTACCACTTATGCCACGCATCTATCACTGAGCCATATCGCGTTCTAAAAGCGAAATTCGCTTACCAGCTTTGAAACTTTACGAGACTGCTGCTTTTTTGGCTCTAAAACACATCTTCACGATTCCACTTAACTTGTAATTCTGCACTACGCTTTTGATCTTATTCGCTGGCTCTTCATGCGTATTGGATCTCTGCTGTTCCAATGCACCATCATTTCGATTGCTATTTGTTCACAACTCTTATTTATTTTCCTGCACCTTTAGCATTCCCACCAAATTGTGTGCAAAACCTCACAGTTATTACTCATCCTACGATGGCATCGATTCATTCTTATTCATGAATCCACCTTTGCTTGATGCGATTTCCATATTTGATGGTAATGTTGAGGCCAATCATCAATTTTCGGCTTTATTAAAGATACCAACATACAATCCTTTAGTCTTCAGAGCCGAAGCTTCATATTGACCGATTCAACTCTGTGAAAATGAAAATCGATCCCAATTCAACCTCCAACAATTTCAAAACAGGGATTTTGTTCTTCATTGGCCGCTCATCAATTAAAGGCAGTGTGAAACCTCTTTCACTGTTGCTCTACATCGAATCTGCTTCACCATTCAATTTCATTTTGTGGTTTCAAACAGAAACTCCCACGAAATTATATGGGTTTTCAAAATAACATTGCCATTTGCCAAATTCTGAAATTGAATTCGGATTTCCTTCTATGTCATCGATCCTTGCAGTGATAGATGACTGCAATTTCCTCAATGTTTCTCAGAAATATATATAACCTCATATGCTATAATTAACATCAATTTATCCAATCATATGTAGAATCACGCTACCAAACCCATTTATAGAGTTAAATATACAATTGCTCAATCAATCCATGCATATAATTCCGAAACAAATTCTTTCATATATATCCAAATGAAATCACTTACAAAACTTTTGGTCTTTGGCTAGATCTTCAAAATCAAATGGCCCTTTTTCACTTCCCATAGGCTTGCAAGAAATTTGTTTCCTACCTACTCTAACTTTGTCTTTGAACAACTATATCCCTCTTATCTGCCCGTAGGCTTACATTTATACAAATTAATAATGAATCGGTTCATTTCCCTTAACAACTCAACAAAACTCTTAACATTCCCAAATTCCTACTCTGCAGTATTTTCGAATCTCTAATCTCTTCATATGCCCAACTAATCATTGGAGAGAAGTTACAATTTTCTGCACATTCAATTAAAATTAATTAGAACCCACTAAATTCATTACATAAAATCTAATTCTCTTGAGAACTAAAACCCCTAAGTCTAACAAAAATGCATGGAATTTGTTTTAGCCTAATGCCCCTGCATCACGCGTCCTTCCAAAATCTTGGGGATTTGGGCTCTGGGTGACATCACTAGTCCCAAATGTTGGTGTGTTAGCATCCTTTGTCACACCCTCCCAACGTAAAGTGCCACATGATTTTGGGTTCCATTGAAGGCTTTAGTACCACTGTGAATCACATGATTATCGTCATATAGGAAATGTGGTGTTTTTCAGAGTCTTTCACCGAGAATTAACAATGGCCTCACTACCACATCATCCCCACCAATAAATATCGACGGGATCAGACCATGCCTCTGCTTGGAACTTCCGGGGTAATTATTCTGAGCTCCATCCAAAGATGCCAAAACTCTTGCAATATCCATTGAATTTGTTCTCTCTTTCTTGAGTGTCCTTGGTCACAACACCATGCCATATGATTAGATAAGGAGTCTGTTTTGCTCCTTCGGGACTTGACTTCCAACCATGTGGCATAGATGCTTATGAATTTATGGTTTGGACTCTTCCGCCCTCAGCGCTTGGTTATAATGCCCACACACATGGATAACACAACTCATTAGCAGGGCTCTTCATGTCTTAAGATTTAGGCCTCACTTGTTTCCATACGAGTACATATAAATATAGTGTTAAATATCTTATAGAGCCATCCGTCCCAAGATTAAATTATGCGTGTATACACAATACTCAAGCTATCCTTCTTGAGCTTTTAGAGGCTTTGACCCAACCTGTGAATGTTAATATACATATAGTGATATCACTCCTGGGCTTAATAGCGATAAAACATGGCCTAGTAGCCAATATTTATCTACATATTCAACTTGAAAAAGATTTTTCCATCCATTATACTTAGGTCCATTGGACCAAATTCAAGCTCATATCAATTTGTTGATATACACACCTCTTATGCTAATGATAAACAGTAAAACAACTCATGATTACATACAAAAATCCATTCATTTTCTCAGAATTACAGAGGAATGCAACATTCCTCAAGCATGCAGAAAAAACACATTCCATGACATATTACAAGCATTTAACTAGTACATTGAATCAATACCAAAACAAGCCTTAAACTAACACAATAAACATATGCTTAACAAGTAATGTCTAAGGGCTTAAGTATACATATCTTAATGAAATGTGCTCAATAACTGAGATTGAGACTTAGTGAACTATTATAAACCATAGTCAAACATAGTGAACTATTATAAACCATAGTCAACCATGGTTGTGGGAAATCATAATCAACCAAGGTTGACTACAATAGACCATGTTCATAGCATGACCAACAATAGTAAACCAAGGTCGACTGCAATAGACCATGTTCATATCATGACCAACAATAGTCAACCAAGGTCAACTGTAATCAACTATGTTCTTGGACATGGTCATGGTCAACCATGATCAACCATAGTCAATTGTGGTTAACCACAATTAAAACAAAAATTAACCAAGGACAACCAAAGTTAACCATGATTAATTATTGTCGAGTATTAAGGACAACCAAAGTTAACCATGATCAATTATTGTCAACTATCAACCATGGATAAGGTCAACCATACTCAACTAGGTTCATGGTCATGATTAACCATATTTAACCATTGTCAACCATGGTCTGATTAGCCATAACTATAGTTATGGTCATGGTTAACCATGGTTTATTATTTTCAACCATAATCACATTCAATTATGGTCATGGCTAACTATAGTCAACTATAGTCATGGCCATGTTCATGGTCAACCATGATCTTGGTCATCCTCAACTATGATCAATCATAGTCAATCATGATCAAACAAATTCAATGACCGATCATGCTCCAAGTGCCCTAATTCTGCTCCAATTTGAACGATTCGGAGGTCCTCGATCTGTGCATCCACTTAGCAAGGTATTTATACAGTTTCTTGCACCAGAAATGCATTCAAACATGACAATAGGTAAATAAATTCAAGAACCTATGGAAACAAATAATCTATGACAAGTGAAAATTGCCTCATCAGCCAAAGCTAGGAAGAGGGTTTGGTTCGATGCTAAAAAATAACGGGGCATTTTAAAATGAAGACTGGCCCATCTAAAATGGGAATAGACAAGGAAAAAACGGTCTCAAAGGGAAAGTACTCGAGCCCTTCGCAATAAGAAATATTCAAACAAGTCCCCTCTACAAGAATGTGGCAACAACAAGCCCAGAGGAAAAGTCATTGACGATTATGCCTTCTATAATCCCACATCCACACCTCTCACCTAGTATTTTGATATTTATGTGAAAGAATTGTTAAATGTAAAACAAAGGTTGGAGGTTTTAGAAGCTAAAGAGTAGGAAAGAGATCACATAATTCATATAATAACAACTGAAAACAAGGCTTTAGCAGAAAGCAATAAAGTTTTGAAAGAGCAAGTGGGATTGCTACAGGAAGCTCTCCTGATAGGGAATAAAGAATGGAAATGCATGAAGGCAGATGTGTAAAACATAAAGAAATATGTAGTGGAAAATACAAAGGTGGTGAATGTGAAACTATCCCAGGATAAAGGGAAAGCGGTTGGCCAAATAGACAACCATGAAGAGAAATAAAGAGAAGAAAGGAAAGCAGATTCCACAAAAGTTTCTAAAACTTGGGCTCACGTTATTAGAAATTTTTCTAATAGGGAAGGAGAAACAAACATTTGGGTTGGAAACATGCAAGATAGAGCAACAAACATAGTTATTAAAGGGGTGAAAGACTATGGGAAAAATGGATGTACTCTTGACCTTGCAAGGGACTTCTTGAAAGAAAAGTTGTTATGGCAAGGAAAAATATGCCAAGCATAGAGGGTGGGTAAGTTTAACGGTGAGAGAGCCAGGCCCATAAAAGTCATCATGCGTAGCTTGTGTGATAAATATATCATTCTAAGCAAGAAACATCTCTTGAGGGGTTTTCAATTTTTTATAGGAGAAGAGTTAACTGTAACACACCAAGAGGAAAAGAGGGAGAAAATGTCAAAGGTTGGGGCAGCAAGAGATGAATCCAAGAGATCATGGATTTATAAAGGTAAAATTGTGAAAATGCGATTTGGACCTCCTTCCAAAACAGAGCAGTAAAATGGTAGTAAAGAAGAGGCAAAAAAATCTTCATGAGGAAATAAGGAAGCAATGTTAGTATGGGAAAGTAGGGACAAAGACTCAATTGTGAGCTTGCATGTTAAAATAAATAACAATCAAGACATACCCATGTTTCCTTAAGACTATTTTGTTGGAACTACAGAGGTTACCCATGGAGACAAGGACCTGGGTTAGGGCCTATTGCGAAAGATAGAGACATAATTTGCCTCATAGAAACACATGAGCATGAAGGGTGCAAGACACCTTTGTTTTAAGGGTACTAGAAGATGGCAGTGTGGAACAAGGTAGCAGGGAATGGAAAATGACACGGGGGTATCATGATAGTAGTGTCTGACCTGACCCCGCTGTCGTGCTTCCCACAGTGCCACTATATGTTCTTATGTCTGTCTCTGTCTATGCCTCCGTGTGTGCCTACAGCATTCCGTCTTCTCTTCGTCAACCACCGCAAGCCTTGGACTTGAACCATATTCTACTCACCTTTGGAGAATGCATCGCATCTACTTTCTATCGCATTCTGGAATTTCACTAGATTTACATTATAATCCTCCTTTCTTGCTCCTATGCGATTTAACAACAGAAATGCCTTACCTCCGGATTTGAAAACCTTTGGAGTTCACCTTTGAAACCCAATCGCATCCACCCACAAATCGCAGATTGAAGATTTTGTTATGAGGCATGGAAGGTAAGTGTTAAAATGTGCAATGTGCGATAGGTGGAAGGTGACGCGGCAAGCAGAGGTGGGGCCAATTGCAATCACAAATTGGCAGATTTGTTATGAGACATGGAAGGTAAGTGTTAACATGTGCGATGTGCGAAGTGTGACGGGCGGAAGGTGACATGGAAAGCAGAGGTGGGGCCAATCGAAATCGCAAATCGGCAGATTTGTTATGAGACATGGAAGGTAAGTGTTAAAATGTGGGATGTGCGAAGTGCGACAGGTGGAAGGTGATGTGGCAAGGAGAGGTGGGGCGAATCAAAATCGCAAATCGGAAGATTTGTTATGAGACATGGAAGGTAAGTGTTAAAATGTGCGTTGTGCGAAGTGAAATGGGAGGAAGGTGACGTGGAAAGCAGAGGTGGGGCCAATCGCAAATCGTAATCGGCGATATGGAGCTTTACCGCACTTCACACTTCGGCGATCATAACATATTCCTTTACCGCATTTCCTCCAAACCTTGCGCTGTACGATATGCAATCGCATCGCATAGCAGTATCACAAGTTTAACCATATTAAAAACTCATATCCTTTATCGAAAGCGATATGCGATATGAGCTTCGTTGTCCATTTCTCCGTTCCAGTTCTGCACTTTGATCCTGACCATCTTTTTTCCCTTTGCGCCTTCTCCAAAACTCTTAAGTTTTTAAGGGAAATGCACCATTTCTCCGCCTTTGGGAAATTAGTTTGTTTGCTCCAGGGTGTAACCCTCCTGAGATTATCCGGTGTTCTGCCACGCTAGTCCCTCCTAAGCTTGTGAATGAGCCTAACTCGACCTTGTCCGGTGTGCAATGTTCTGAACGTGCCCATAGGTCCGTCTCTTAAAATGTTCTGCACGTGAATGAGCCCGACTCGACCCACCTTCACATCTAATCACTTAATGTTAATGTACCAACATATAAATCAAAATTCTTGTACAAAACACAAAATTTTACATTTTCTATCATATATGCTTTCTTGGTGTTTTGAAAAATATTTCAAAGGTAAATGAAAATGAACCACAACATCTGGCTCCACCTAGGGATAATGATTTTTTCCACAGAAGCGCTAAGAACCACAGATTAGTGCCTTATCCATTGGGCATGGAGTCAAATATTTCTTGGTGACATATGAACAATGAGAAATCTGGTATTTACAATGATAGAATGCTGACTTTTAATGCTGGAAATAATGCTTCAGATATTGCCCGTTCACAGGTAGTTGTACTGGCTCTCCATCTAGATATTCCAAAATGAATATGTTATTTGACCTTGCCTCATAGATTATGTATGGACCATACCAGAGAGGGTCAAATTTACGACGCTTCCCCTTTTATTCTCGTTTGGTGTCCCATCTCAGTACCAAATCTCCTGCTTGAAAGAGAACTTATTTTTCTTTTCTGTCAAATATAGACTTCATATTTTATTGATAAGTAATCAATTTATCCTTGATTTTGTTTCTGTTTTCACTTGATTCAATTATTTGGTTCAATATTGTTACCAAATCATTAGGTTCTTCCTGAGCTTCTTGAAGGAAAGAAATCACTGGTTTAGCCAGCTCAGTAGGAAATAGTGCTTGAGTTCCATAAACCAGTTCATAGGGAGACTTTCCAGTAGATCTCCTGGTAGTGACTCAAAGTGCCCAAAGGGAAAACTTCAACTTCATATCCCAATCCTTTTGATTCTCGGTGATCGTCTTCTTCAAGATTCTGACCGATGTCTTATTGGAAGACTCTTCCAATCCATTCCCTTGGGGATGATACGATGTGGAATGTGATAAAATTACGTTATATGTTTGATAGAAATTAATAAAACAAGCAGAGTTGAATACCTGAGCATTATCAGTCAAAATTTTGATTGGACATCCGAATCTGCTGAAAATGTTTCCTCCAGAAACTTCATCACTACTTGGTCATTCACCTTCTTAGTGGGTATTTCTTCAATCCATTTTGTAAAATAATCAGTGGCAGTCAGAATCCACTTGAACTATGCACTTGATGGTGGATTGATCTCTCCAATAAAATCCAATCCCCATTTCCTAAAAGGTTCTTTAATAAATACTGGGATGAGAGGTAATGGAGCAAGTTTTTTGTTTTCAACAAACAACTGACACTTACGACAACTTCTAAACAATCTATAAAAATATACAAATAGGGTTGGCCAATAGAAGCCTGGCTTGAAAATTTTATGAGTAGTGACCTTCCAGCTATAATGTCCTCCACACAGAATTTCATGGTATTGTTTGGTGACTTCAATATATTCTCCTTTGGTCTAACATAACAACAAAATACTAGCAGGATCTTTCCAGTATAGCTTTTCTTCTACGATAACATATGGCTGAGACTTGAGCATGAGAGATCTGTATTTTGTTCTATTTAGTGAAGTTGGACAGGAAAAGAAACATAGGTAATGCACAATATCTTTATACCAATCAGAGCACAAAA